>CAIGQZ010032649.1:8174564-8231982 GCA_903798205.1 Danio tinwini | reverse complement strand
TGTTTTGTTTTGTTTTGTTTTGTTTTGTTTTGTTTTGTTTTGTTTTGATTTGTTTTGTTTTGTTTTGTTTTGTTTTGTTTTGTTTTGTTTTGTTTTGTTTTGTTTGTTTGTCACTCAATGTTTAATTTGTAGTGTTTTCTCTGTACTGCCTTTTTATTTTGTCTCTGTGATTCCTGTTTTGTTTTGCCATGCAGTGTTTTTTATGTTTATTTTTGGCACAGAAAATACTGTGTACTGGATGTTTTTGTTTGGTTTTTGTTGTATTTCTGTTGTTTTGACATAAAGTAGATTTTTGTTTTGTTTTGTCTAGAGTATGGTGGATTTTGACCATTTGGATGTTGATATTTGGGATGTAAAAAGACAATTTTTATTTTATTTATTTTTAATAAAGTGGAGTTTTGTTGTGGCACACTGCACTGTGTTATACATTTATGTTTGCTTATGTTTAGGCACAGAGTAATGTATTTTCATCACAGGAATTACTGTGTCTTGTGTTTGTTTTGGTTTTGTTTCAACTTCAGGGTGTAAAGGGGATTTTTGTTTTGTCCACATAAACACGATGGAGCCATGGGTCATTCTATTAGTGTACAGTGCATTGTAGTGTGTTGTGTACTGTACAGTGTAAGTTACATAACATACTCTATGCCAGAGTTAATGTACAGCAGTGATGGACAAATATAGTCCTGGAGGAAGAATTTGATCCTTCATCCTTTTAAAAAATTACAATAAAGTCTGTATGTTTATGGAAGTGGCTAAATTCTCCAGGACAGTATCTCTCATCATATAGCATCTCTGTCAAAACCCATTCACAGTCTGTTAATACGCTGATTTTAATGTCATAAGTTTGCGTAATAAATAAATAAAACAGCAAACTCTGATGGTATCTTTTAGAGGGCAATTTCATGCGATAGTCAGACGTGGCAGGAAATGCATTTTTAACTGATCTGTGAGGATTTTAATGCAGACAGCTAAAGAGTCTATCTGACTGTTTCGCAGAAAAACAAAGAGATTAAGAAACGTTAAGATGCTAAACAGACTGTGTAATCAAAACGATGAATCTGATTAACTGGGTTACAGAGCACTTTAAATCTCATTAAGCTTATTGGTGTTGGGAAGAAGGCAAATAGAGATGGAGAAAGAAGAAAGAGAAAATGTGAAGCTGGTAACTAAAGAATGAATTAATAAATTAGTTATTGGGAGCAGAAAATAATAAATAAAAACAATGGATACAGTACATGATCAAAGCATTATATATAAGTAAAGTAAAAAGAGTGATCAAGAAAAGATGTTTACATTAATAAAAGCTGTTGTCGTAACTCACGTCCAGTCGTAACTGCATTAGAAACATTTAAAACATTCCAGAATGCATTAAGTCTATAAGCCTGTCCAAAACCACAACAGTAGTCATTTGATATTCACAGTTGCCTCAATGAGCATCGCAGCAGTTTAGCTGGTCAATATTCCTCCATTCTTCAATCAATATGACAAAACTCTTTGACCACAGGGAACATATATTGTATAAGCGCCTGACGCTAAAGCTAACGTTTTGTTTATCTTCATAAGCAGTTTTCATCGATAGATTTAAGTATGGATTGAAGATTGTTTTAAGGCCGTCTCAAGAACCCTGTAACCTTTATGTCGCTCAGCATCAGTCATATTGAACCCAAATACTATACAGCCAGTAATACAATAACATCAAATGTTAAAATACTCAAAAGTCAGGCGACTGATCAACAAAATAAAATCAAGCAGGTTCACTGACACACAGTTTAGTTTTTTTTATTTTGTTGGGACTGCAATATGATGATATATATCATACACTCAAAAATAGACTTTTCTGCTTGTTCAAACTACTTATTTAAAATGAGCTGAAACAACACAATTCTTTTGTGGGGTTTTTTTTGGGACAACTTAATTGTTTTATGTTTAATCCACTTAAATTTGTAAGTGAGCTTAACCAATTTGTGTTAGGACAACATGAAGTAATTTTGTGGAACCCAGACACAAAAAAGTCTTATCGTCTTATATTATTCTCTATCTTTTGTTTTGTGGTGTCACAACTTTTTTCATAATATACTTTTTTACAATTTATATGATCACACTTTTACGTGCCATTATAGGGACACTTTACATGTGGTCAATATAAACTATTAATTGATTGAATTAACAGAAATGGCAGTATGTCATTGTATATGTATGTATACGTTGTATAAGTATTCAGACCCCCTTTCATTTTTTACTCTTTGTTATATTGCAGCCATCTGCTAAAATCATTTAAATTATTTTTTCCCTCATTAATGTACACACAGCACCCGATATTGACAAAAAAACAGAATTGATGATGTTTTTGCAGTTTTATTAAAAAAGAAAAACTGAAATATCACATGGTCCTAAGGAATCAGACCTTTTGAATATACTTTAACGCAGGTGCTGTCCATTTCTTCTGATAATCCTTGAGACGGTTCTACACCTTCATTTGAGTCCAACTGTTTGATTATACTAATTGGACCTGATTAGTAGAGCCACACACCTGTCTATATAAAACCTTACAGCTCACAATGCATGTCAGAGCAAATGAGAATCATGAGGTCAAGGGAACTGCCTGAAGACCTCAGAGACAAGATTGTGGCAAGAGACAGATCTGGCCAAGGTTATAAAAACATTTCTGCTGCATTTAAGTTTCTTGGCTTCCGTAATCCTTAAATGGAAGACGTTTGACGACCAGAACCCTTCCTAGAGCTGGCCGTTCAGCCAAACTAAGCTATCGGCGGAGAAGGGTCTTCGTAAGAGAGGTAAAGAAGAACCCAAAGATCACTTTGGCTGAGCTATAGAGATGCAGGCGGGACATGGGAGAAAGTTGTACAAAGTCAACCATCACTGCAGCCCTCCACCAGTCGGGGCTTTATGGCAGGGTTGCCCGACAGAAGCCTCTCCTAAGCGCAAGACACATGAAAGCCCTCATGGAGTTTGCTAAATGCTGAGAAATAAGATTATCTGGTCTGATGATACCAAGATAGAACTTTTTGGCCTTAATTCTAAGTGGTATGTGTGGAGAAAACCAGGCACTGCTCATCACCTGGCCAATACCCAACATTGAAGCATGGTGGCAGCAGCATTATGCTGTGTTTTTCAGCTGCAGGGACAGGACGACTGGTTGCAATCAAAGGGAAAAATGAAGGCAGCCAAGTACAAGGATATCCTGGATGAAAATCTTCCCCAGAGTGCTCAGGACCTTAGACTGGGCTAAAAGTTTACCTTCCAACAAGACAATGACCCTAAGCAGACAGCTAAACTAAGAAAGGAGTGGCTTTACAACAAGTCTGTGCCGGTTCTTGAATGGCCCAGCCAGAGCCCTGGCT
Organism: Danio tinwini; assembly: GCA_903798205.1. Taxonomy (NCBI): domain Eukaryota; kingdom Metazoa; phylum Chordata; class Actinopteri; order Cypriniformes; family Danionidae; genus Danio; species Danio tinwini. Next base: position 8,228,623 of record CAIGQZ010032649.1, on the reverse strand, counting down.
TAAACCCAATTGAGCATCTCTGGAGATACCTAAAAATGGCTGTCCACCAACATTTACCATCCAACCTGACAGAACTAGAGAGAATCTAAAAGGAAAATGGCAGAGAATTCCCAGATCCTTTGCCATAAAGACTCATGGCTGCATTAGATCAAAAGGATGCTTCAACTAAATACTGAGCAAAGGGTCTGAATACTGAATAATTTCAGTTTTTCTTTTTTAATAAATCCCCAAAAATGTCATTAATTCTGAGTTGTTGTTTTTTTTTTTGTCAATATGGGGTGCTGTGTGTACATTAATGAGGAAAAAATATATAATAAAGAGTGTAAATTTTAAGGGGGTCTGAATACTTTCCGTACCCATTGTATATTGTTATTGAGATATGAGATTACTTGTATCGTGATATGAGATTTTTGTCATAAAGCCCAGCCATAATTTCATTTACACAGAGAGGTTGAAAAGTAACTATACGCATTAAAAATTGGTATACTATTGACTGTATTATTGAAGTGGGAAATATTAAATCCTATTTACTATCATCTATTTAAAGCAGTAGTTCCCAAAGTGGGGGTCGTGGTACAATCACAGGGGGTCGCTTGGTGATTTCCAAATACATTTAATTAAACTATTAGAATTACAATATTTTAACCATAACCCACGGAACATATAAATAGTAGTTTTCATATAAAAAACAACAACATGCAAATTAAAAGCCATCGACTAATTTTTTTTTTATAGAATCGGTGTGTTTATGTTAAATTAACAACACAGCAATAGCATCAGCTGCAGCAGATAGATTTTATAGCTTGAGGTTAAACTTTCTGACACCTTTATGGCAATCAAATACATAAAAAAATAAATACAGGCCTGAATATTGAGAATGATCTCTGAATAGCAGTCTCCAATATTAAGCCAAGAATAGACTTGTGCTGAAAACATTGGGTCCACCAGTCTCTTCAATTGAGGTTAATATTAAATTAAACAAATAAATAAATTGCTATAAAAATGATATGGTTGTTAGACTGTTGCACTTTTTGTGTTGTCAATATGCTTGTGTTTATATAGGCCTATTGTTTTATGAGCAACGTTTGCATACTGTATGTTTAACCACCTAAGAGGTATTTGGGAGTCACGAGTCACTGGCATTGTTATTTTAGGGGTCGGGGGCTGAAAAGTTTGAGAACCCCTGATTTAGAAAATATTTTCATCATGACTTCTGCAGCCATTAAATATTACCTTGTTTATTTTCACCCATGCCCTGTAATAATCATCACATAAAAAAGCGGTTGGGCACAAAAATATACCTCTAAAAAAGGGGGTGGTTTTTGCCCAAAGTTGGGTAAAATATGGACAAATCCAACCATTTGGTTTTAAGAAATATTTTTGACATTTATTTAGATTGCATGAACATAAGAAAAATTGTGAAACTAATACATAAGATTTAATATTCTGCAGACAAGAATATAATTTACACATTAAGAGGTTATTTATTTTATTCATCATTCAATTGTCACAAATATAATCAAATACAATATGTGAGATTTTTGTTTTATTGGTGGTATATATAGGCAAACAACTAGAGGAATAACAAAATGCAGTAAATAGTAAAATTGTTTTGCTCTAAAACTGGTGTTTAGGACAATCCATTAAAATGATATAATTAGAAATAACAGTTTGCTTTATTTCAACAGTTTGAAAGCAACATAATCAGACTTTACAAATGGATGCTCTATATTCCCCTAATATTCCCCTACAGCCTAAAATATAAGGGGGATTTGGCTATACTAGCTGTGACTGAGTGGCACAGACATTCGTGCAATGAAACTGTGAGACATCTCCCTCTAGTGGCAGAGATAAGCACTGTTTGTCACAATTCTCGGGAGTCCCATTTTACATGACGTGTAAAATGCTTCTCATAAACCGAATTATATATACATATATATACATTTTTCATGTGGCACATTTTTCATATATAAGCAAAGTTTTAATGACCATGCACATATGTTTTGTGTCTTCATAAAGATGATAAAGTCTATTAACACTAAACTCTTGTGGAAGTTAGGAAGACAAGTCTTAGCTGATTTTTTTCAAGTTAGTCTTTAAATAAAATTATTTAAAGCCAAAATTTATTACAACATAATTATTGTGAAAAGCGCTTTACTGTATATAAACTTGAATAGAATTTTATAAATCTAGGCTTATCATATTATATTATATTTATTATATTATATTTTATTATATTATATTATATTATATTATATTATATTATATTATATTATATTATCAATAGACAAGACTTAGGTTTTAGGAATTAGGAATAATTTATTAGGTATTTTAATGTAATCTAATGTATTGTCATCTAAATCAATTGATTAAATTATATATCAAAAAATCATAAATATTATTTTTTACTATTCCTCAGAAAATTTCCATGAACCCCCTAATACTAAAAATTATAAATTGTGGTAATCCAAGGTTTGTCAAATATGGAAAAACCCAACAGTTGGTTTAAAAAATGTAATGTAATTTTTTTTATTAACCCAACGTCCATATTTGACCCAATGTTGGGTTAACAGGATTGGTCACCCCTGTTCCTGGAGATATACCTGTTCCTGGAGATTTCAGTTGCAACCTACGTCAAACACACCTGCCTGTAATTATCCAGTGGTGTTCAGGTCTTATATAATTAGTTCAGGTGTGTTTGATCAGGGTTGGAGCTGAACTCTGCAGAAAAGTAGATGTCCAGGAAAAAGGTTGAGCACCCTTGGGTTAAGACATCCCAGCATTTTTAGAGAATAATAATTGCCAGACGCTTATACTGTAGGTCCTATCTAGGCTCATTATATTATATTATAATATATTATATTATATTATAAATAGTTTAATTTGTTTTATACATGTTAATTTAATTTAATGTATCATAATGTAAATCAATTATTAATTAAAGTATCTATTAAAACCCATAATTAAACCTTTTTTTACTGTTCTTCAAACCATTTCCACGAACCCCCTAACACTAAAAATGCTGGGTCGTCTTAATCCAAGGTTGGGTCAAATATGGAAAAACCCAACAGTTGGGTTAAAAATTGTATTTAAATTTAATTAAAAAAAATAACCCAACGTTGTCCATATTTGACCAATGTTGGGTTGACATTAGCATTTTAGAGTATAATACGCCAGAGGCTTATAGTGAGCTAGGCCCTGTCTATTTCGTTGTGAATCTAGCACGACTGCTGTCCATGGTGCTGAAGTCTATCAGGTTCATCCAGTGGCTAAAATAAAGGATCTAATTCTGCCAAATGAACAAAAATCTGGAGGCAGGTTGATATTTCCAAGCCATTAGTCCATTTACAGCTGTCCAACCGCAGTGACTTCCTCCTCTTCTCTTTTTATTGTAAAGCTTAATGGCCCAACAGAACAGGCTGGCTGAAGTGGCATTTAATGTTTTGAACAACCCGTTTCTATGACCTATAATATGTTAATGTAAAAAAGCCATCGTAATTGTTATCAAATAACATCCAATCAAAATCTTCGTTAGAGCAGGTTGATTAACGCGTGGGAGTACACGATTTGACAATTCGCTTGCTCCATAACCTCCTGAAAGGCACGTAATAATTAGTGTGTGTGTGTGTGTGTGTGTGTGTGTGTGTGTGTGTGTGTGTGTGTGTCACACCCCTGCCAGCCAAACCAAGCGAAGGCAAGTAGAGTGTATAAGGTTTCGTAGGGGGGTAAAGGAGATCCCTCTGACCGCTTTATATCTGGTTTCCAGCTCTTTCCCTCTCTCCGTCTTTATCGCGTTCCTTCGGTTTTCTGCCTTCCTGTTTTAACTTTCATGCAAACTCAAACGGGTGGGCTATTAGTAATGAAGCTTTAAACTTTATTTTGCGCTAGAGCAGCGCAGGTTTTTGCAGTATATAGCGGGGAGAGAGGCGCGCGCGTCGCGGAGTCGTGTTACTTTGCGTCTGGCCGGTTACAGGAGGAGGAGGAATGGGGTGAGCACGCAGTGAAATGCCAACTCTCTGGAAGCAGATCGTGTTCTCCTTCGCTTCGATACTCAGCATCGGCTCTGTGGTGCTCCTGGTCGTGGCTCTGTCCACCGAGCGCTGGGTCACCGGGACCACATTGTGTCAGACAGGAGTGGATCTGGTAAACGCGTCACGGCCGGAGCTCGAGCAGTTTACTGGACACATTTACTACGGTCTCTTCCAGGGGGGCAAAACACGCAGATGCGGCCTCGGAATCCGCCGCGCGAAAATATACAGTAAGAAGTTGAGTCATTATAGAGATTCCTTTTTGATTTAGTTTTTAAAGTTATTATATATTTGTTTAATGTAGCTTATGATTACAACAGGTTTTAGAATTTTTGTATTTGTTAATCTTTTGTTATTGTTTACATATTGTACTATAAGTTTAGTATTCTTTGTTTATTTATGTTTATTAGAAGACTTCTGATCAAAGGGTGTTGTGTTTATTTTATTTATCAGAAATGTGAGCACACTAACAACTTTGTTATTTCAACTTTTAAAACATTTGAATGAATCGTTTTGCTTTAAGTGAGTTAAGTTTTTTATTTATTTAATCTTTTAGAAAGTATTTTGAAATTTACAAAGTTGATCCAATTACATATTTCAAGTAACCTAGACTTCCAAATTTAGCAGATCTTTTTATTTTTCTTTATTTCAAAACAAGAACAATAAAAAAATTGAGGAATACAGTACTTACAAAAATTTTCACATCAAAGGAACAAACAGAGAATAAAAACAAAAATAAATACAGGGGATATATAAATTACAATAAATTTGTATAAAAAAAAAAATCAAAAACGCATACATCCTTATAGCTTTTTTACTTTTTAATATCTTTTTAGGGATTTAATATAATGCTTATAATGATCAGTTTTAAACAAATAAACGTTAGGTTTATCATTGGGCCATTTTTGTTTGTGTACATGGTACTTACCCATATATAAACATTAAATTAATAAACAAATTTTGCTCCAAAGTTTTATTATTATAAGTTAGCTAAAATAGATTAATTTACATTTTTAAGTAAACAGAACTTGCAAGCTTTGTAGTTGAAACATATTAACTTACATAATCTTAATAAAGCTATCTTTATATATTCTCAATTTGCAATAACACAATCAACTAAATAAAGGCTTTTAATGTTTCTTACAATTGAATTGTTATAGGGCAAAAACAAACAGAAAAACACCCTTTTAAGTATTTAACATAATACAAACAAACTTTCAAAATATTTTTTTGTCCAAAAATAATTTGTTGAATGAACATGATTTTATCATTTTCACTTATTAAAGCATCTAATCAACTCAAGTAAACTTAGAATGCTTTGAATGTGTTCAATGAACAATACACAGAGTTACAGTTAGTGAACTTTCCTAAAAATATCTGTTTTGTTAGAAGTCACCAAAGTGGTGAACATTGTTTATTCTCAATTTACGATTGTATGGTGTTGATTTCTCTACTGTCAATAGTAATTCTTTGTTTCTACAGAAAGAGACCCAACAACACTTTCATCTGAAACACTCACATATATCAAAAATCAGCACATGGATTTCATGCCACAATGCATGCTGGAAGTCATGGATGAGTTTTCTATGGTGCTCCCAGCATGCACTGTGTCAAGAAATATGTCACCATTCTTGTGTATGTTACAGTGGCTATACAGATGTCAATGTTCAAATCAATGTTGTGAGACCTGATCTCTGTCTTTCTTTTTCATTCAAATCCTACAGTTTTCCCAAAACTCATCAAAAAAATCAACAGTGGCCTTCACATGATCATCATCTTCTTCCTCTTCACTGCTATTGGCTTTGCAGTGGTCAGTTTAGCTTTCTGTATATATAATGCCAGGAAAGTTCCTTACCAATCCATCAAAGGACCTTTTGGCCTCTACATCTGGAATTTCATAGCAGGTAAGTCAATATATCAGATCTAACTCCACAGTATAAGCATTGGATTGTGCTTTATTTCTAATAATATACTTGTCTGTTCTTTTTAAATCTCTTTTCTCAGCTCTGTTCAGTGCAATGAGTTTTGCGTGCTTCCTTGCAGCAATTCAGTGCCATAAACTCACAGAACACGTGGCAAATTACAGCGAGAGCCTTTTTACCCTGGTGATCCTTGAGGAGAACCTTGGTTTCTCATTCTGGTTGGTTGTTGCCAGTGCTGTAACACATGGAGCGAACATTCTGGTTGTAGCCTCCAGTAAAATTCATCTGCCTAAAATACAGACTAAAAAACCAGAGGAACCCACAGCCACTGGAGAAGATTTCCTCTACTGAAGTACAAGGACTAGTTGAAAGGTTTAGCTGTGCTGATTAGCCAAACCTGAGGTGTTTATGGGGTGATCTGAGGATTTTAAAAATGGACTGTTGTAAATAAAGCTTTATTATGTGACAATAAAAAAGAAATCTGCTTAAAAATGCAGTGTTTTCTTTTTGCTAAATGTTTTTTAAATGAAAATGAAGGGCTTCTGAAATGTGACTTCTGTGTGTCTTTGATGAAGCAAGTGAAGTATTAAAGTTATCTTACAAGCTATTTCAGAGTTACTTAGAAATGTACATTACATAATAAATAATGCATCATTATTGTCGGATAAATATTTATAAATAACTTATTTATGAGTCAATAACTTTCACATTTCAATACTTGACTCCTGTTCTGGCAATGAAATAACTTAACATGTTAAGCAGCCATTGTTACAACAAAGAAATAAACAACAACAATGCACAAACTGGAAATGTGTATTTTTTAAGAGTATTTTGCATGAATATGTTTGTTGCTTTTTAGTTTACTTTAATAAAATATATTCAAGGGAAAATGTATAAACTCATAATTACTCTGGTACATTTCTCAACTAAATTATGATATAGTATTGCTATTTTACAGTGTATAATAGTTATTAAAAAATAATAATAATTTTGACAAATAATAATAAATAACAATAATAATAATTTTGACAAATTGTATTCCAGTGAATATGTTTTGTATTTTTTGGTGAATGGATAGTAAAAAATCATTGCAATAAATTAACTTTAAGCGACGCGGTGGCGCAGTAGGTAGTGCTGTCGCCTCACAGCAAGAAGGTCGCTGGCTCGAGCCTCAGCTGGGTCAGTTGGCATTTCTATGAGGGGTTTTCATGTTCTCCCTGCATTCGCGTGGGTTTCCTCTGGGTGCTCCGGTTTCCCCCACAAGTCCAAAGACATGTGGTACAGGTAAATTGGGTAAGCTAAAATTGTCCGTAGTGTATGAGTGTGTGTGGATGTTTCCCAGTGATGGGTTGCAGCTCGAAGGGCATCTATTGCGTAAAACATATGCTGGATAAGTTGGCAGTTCATTCCGCTGTGGTGACCCCAGATTAATAAAGGGATTAAGCCGAAAAGAAAATGAATGAATGAATGATTTCACTTTAGCTTAAACATACCTTCAGCGAAAGTCACAGTTTGAATAATCTAATTCTCAAGAGGTTTTGACTGGATCAATATTTCAGTCATAGGTATGTTTCTGGTGGGTTATACTATGCCATTCATTTGTTTGTTGTGAATACATGCCATCTAGTGGCAAAAATGACATACTTTGCCTTAGATCAGAGATGCCCAAAGTAGGGCCCGCGGACCAAAGTTGGCCCATTGTAACCTTTTATTTGGCCCACCATCCCATATGAGAGGAGAGGTGAGTATGATGGAAAGGATTGCGGTGAATGCCTTTAACACAGAGATAATCATTTTCTAATTTGACATTACCTTTTTTGTTTGTTTTATTGCTGAGCTACAGAAAACCAAACTGAAATAAATTTTTCATTATATGAAAAGTTCATTATTTTACTGTATTAGTTAATATAAAGCAGTGTCATTTTTAAACATTATTAAATAAATTTGTAAATTATCCATATCAAATATATTTACCTTGGGCACCCCTGCCTTAGATCAATATTACAAAATATAACTACTAATAGGGGCAATTAGAACTAAGAATGTAACATTTTATTAAACTGAAAAAGAGGTGTAGCATGCTGCCTTTTGACATCTGTTTCCATGGTAGCATGTGTTTAGAATGTGTTTTGTGTTCAAAACACAAAAGTAATTTGTTTAAGTTGATTGGCATTTCTCCTAGAAAAGATTTTGTAACTGACAGTACAACTAAGGAGGTTTAGGATTAATCAACAGTGAAACTCAGAGAGATTAGATGATCGTATGTCAACCTTGCTTCATGGAATACACCCAAGTCATTTAAAACTTAAAACATTAAAAATAATGAAATGGCCAACCTAGACTCCTGATATGAACCTGATCTTACATCTCACTCACTACAATCAGCAAACTGAAAGAGACTGAAAGAGTTGTTCAAGATCACAGCAGAGCAGTGTGAGAGACATTAGCTATGTTTCCTTTGACTTATACAGTATTTATCACAGATAAAAATGTTGAACTATTGCATTAAAATTCTTAATAGAAATGCCAAGATGCACATAAATATAGAAAATGCTCATTAATAACTTATGCACACAACTAAGGCTGTGCAGTTCATCGAAATTCAATTTAGATTTTGGCCTGCAGTGATTTTCAAAAAACGTTTTCGAGATTAACAATTATTGCGTCATATCCCGCCCCATTTAAGCAGTCAGCATTCGTTTCTCTGCAAAGCATAATTTCACATGGAAATTAGTGAAAGCACATGATGTATTCCTGCTGCTGAATGTGTTTATTATTATTAATCAAACAACAAAGGACAAGGACAAAATCACAATTAAAGGACTTTTGTGGCTATAATAAGAAACAAATCAAGTTTAATTCATACAATAAATTTGTAAAACTCTATTGTATGTTTTCCTTTCCATAAGTGTGAGAATTTTTTGTTAGTTTGTTTTGATTTTTGTACTTTGTCTGATTATGCTTCAGCATTGAGAATTGTCAAATATTTTAAATGTATTAGCGTAATAGCAAAATTTGGACAATTTGGTACAAAATAATCATGATTATGATTTTTCCCATCGAGCAGCTCTACCTACAACTAAGTGGAATGAACTTTTTTTCATCTGATAAAAAAAAATTGAAACGCATTTACAGATTAAATTTAAGCATGAGCATCAAAAAAGTGAGGTGCGTCTGTTGTAACAGATCGTGTGATAACAAAAATGTGTGTGTGATTTTATGAACTGTTGTTCATTAGTAGAATGCAGGTTCAACTTTATTAGAGGCAGGTAGGAGTCGAAACAGGAGCAGGCAGTTATATATGTCAGGGTTTGTGGTTGGAAAGGATGAGGCGAGGACCCAAATGCAAATAACCAAGGATTTTATTATATAAAAGACACAAAAACAACTAAAACAACCCCCATGGGGGGAATACACAGCAACATAACAAAACTGACTTGACTAGACTTGGCTTGACTAACACAAGAACAATGACGACAGACCAGCATAAGACAGAGCACACTGGGAGAATAAATAGGAAAAGCAAACCTATAAACTGAAAAGAGGGCAGGTGAACATAATGATAAGGTGGGTGGGACAAGACAATAGGAGAGCACATGACACACAGACAACACAAGACATATCCTTATAAGAAAACAGGACTAACAAGCAGCCAATAAGAAAACTCACTAATCACGTGTTCACATGAAACAAAACATTACAGCACACAGCCACAATGTAAACATGAAGCCACATGCTTACACAACACCAACACATACAGAACGCAAGACACAGGCACATGATAAATGAAAACACTTACCGTTCACTCACACATGCAACATGCATGTTGCATCCCAGCGCCAACTGAAACTAAAACTAACTAGACTGAGACGCTGAGAATGAAACACCACGCTGCAGACAGAACAAACACAAACACCAGGATGAGAGTGTGCATCCCAAGCACACCCCGAGCAGGACCAAGACGTGCTCATACAAAGACGAACACAGATAATGACAGGAAAACTCGAGCCGAGCACAACATACTAGACAAGACAGGACTAGCGTCTGGACTAGCTACCAAATTAAGAATGAACAAGATCGAAGTGGCAGAATCCTGACAATAGGATAATCCAAAGGGTAAACAATAAAGCAGGCAAAAGGGTTGAGACAGATGGCAAACAATCAATAAACTGTAAACAGACAAAGGGTCAAACACACAGCAAGGCAAAACAAAAAACCCGCTTGGTAAAGTTCACTACAGAAAACAAGACTCAGCAATAAATGTGTGTGTGTGGTGTATATATAGTCCAAGTGTGGTGTATATAAAGACCAAGATGGCGGCGCGTACACATCGCGAGGCTCGGCGTCTCTCCAGTTTCTGCAATTTTGCAGTATTTTTCCTGCTCATTTCGGGTCTGTTCGTGCAGAACAGTAATGCCTTTACATTGTACACCCGACAGGAGATCTTAGATATTGGTTTGTGCATTTCGGACAGTTTTATCAGCAATCTACGACTCATCCCAGAGATCGCCAGGACACCCGAGGCTGAGCGCTCTGTCTGGCCGGGCGAAAGTGCTCGAAGGCGGCGGAGCGATCGTAAACAAAGGCGGGGGAAGCGCGGCGGGCTAAGAGCTAAGCTAAAGCTAACACCACACTGGCTCTCTTTACCCAGCATCTTCCTCACCAATGTACGGTCCCTGGTGAACTAAATGGATGAGATTAGACTGCGCATCAACCACAGCAAAAGATTATGGAACTGTAATGTCATGATTTTCACAGAAACATGGCTAAACAGCGGGATACCAGACAACGCTGTATCTTTAACTGAGCATCAAACATTCCGAGCAGACAGAGCGACGGATGACTCCGGTAAGACCCGAGCCGGAGGATTATGCATTTATATTAACAAAGCTTAGTGCACAAACTCTGTCATCGTTGGGAGACATTGCTCTGTTAACCTGGAATTTCTGATGGTCAAATGCAGACCGTTTTATCTGCCACGGGAGTTCACCTCCACCTTTATAATCGCTGCTTATATTCCACCCGATGCTGATGCAAAGCTTGCTATGAATGAACTTCATGCAGCCATCAGCAAACAACAGACTGCTCACCCGGAGGCTGCTTTTATTGTTGCGGGGGATTTTAATCACTCAAACTTAAAGACAGTGCTCCCCAAATTCCATCAAAACATTTTCTGTCACACACGGGGAAACAAGACTTTGGACCATGTATACACAAACATGGCTGAAGCCTACGCTGTGACCCCCCTCCCCCACCTGGGTCAATCAGATCACCTTTCTTTGTTCCTCACACCCAAATACTCACCCCTCATCAACCGCGTGAAGCCATCAGTGAGGACCATCAAAGTGTGGCCAGCGGGGGTAGACTCCACACTCCAGGACAGGTTTCAACACACAGACTGGAGTATGTTTGCTTCCCAGGCCACATGTGGCTCTCACACAGACATTAACAGCTACACTTCCCAATATACCCAATTCAAAAGCCATGGATGAACAAGGAGGTGCGCCTCCTGCTGAAGGCACGCAACACTGCCTTCAGATCAGGGGATGCACGGGCCTACAGCTCTTCCAGGGCTAATCTGAAGAGGGGCATCAACAAGGCCAAGCACTGTTACAAGCTAAAGCTAGAGGAGCACTTTTCCAACTCTGATCCTCGGTGCATGTGGCAGGGCATACAGGCCATCAGCAACTACAAACCCAGCAATTACACACCCACAGCCACAAATGTTTCCTTCCTGAACGAGCTTAATGACTTTTATGCCCGCTTTGAAAGAGACAATAATGAACCCTACATCAGGATCACTTCCTCAACCGACCACTCACCCATTACACTCACCTCCTCAGAAGTCTACACCGCACTGAGTCAGATCAATGTGCGTAAGGCTGCTGGACCAGACGGTATTCCTGGGCGCGTCCTCAAAGCATGTGCAGAACAGCTCGCTGGGGTATTCACAGACATTTTCAACCTGTCACTTAACTTAGCAGCTGTGCCAACATGCTTTAAAACCACCTCTATTGTGCCAGTGCCGAAACACTCCAGCTCAACATGCCTGAATGACTACCGCCCTGTAGCACTCACACCCATCATCATGAAGTGCTTCGAGCGGTTGGTCCTGGCACATCTGAAAGACTCTCTGCCATCCACACTGGACCCACATCAGTTTGCCTACCGTGGCAACAGGAGCACAGAAGATGCAGTCTCCATAGCGCTGCACTCTGTACTCACACACCTGGACAATAAAAACACGTATGCACGAATGCTGTTTGTTGACTTCAGCTCAGCATTCAACATTGTCATACCCTCTAAGTTAATGATCAAACTTAGAGACCTGGATATAGACACATCTCTCTGTAACTGGGTTATGGACTTTCTGACTAACAGACCTCAGGATGTTAGATCAGACCACATTTGCTCCACCACCGTCACACTCAACACTGGTGTACCACAGGGCTGTGTGCTGAGCCCCTTCCTCTACTCCCTTTTTACCATCGACTGTAGGCCTGTGAACAGATCCAACGCCATCATCAAATTTGCAGATGACACCACAGTGACTGGTCTAATCAGCAACAATGATGAGACTGCCTACAGGGAGGAGATACAGCATCTGGCCATGTGGTGCACCAACAATAATCTGCTCCTTAACACCGACAAGACCAAGGAGCTCATTGTGGACTTCAGGAAGGGACGAACAGGCTCACATGATCCCATCCACATCAATGGGATGGCTGTCGAGCCTGTATCATCCTTCAAGTTCCTGGGGACCCACATCTCCAAGGACCTTTCCTGGACCACCAACACCTCCAGCCTGGTCAAGAAGGCTCACCAGCGCCTATTTTTCTTAAGGCAACTTAAGAAGAACCAGCTGTCATCAGTCGTCTTGGTGAACTTCTACCGCTGCACAATAGAAAGCATCCTAACGAACTGTGTCACAGTCTGGTATGGAAGCTGCTCTGTTGCGGAGCGTAAGGCACTGCAGCGGGTGGTGAAAACTGCCCAACGCATCACAGGGACCACACTGCCAGCCATAGAGGACATCCAGAGGAAACACTGTCTGCGCCGAGCACGCAGTATTCTTAAAGATTCCTCACCCTGCTCACAGACTGTTTTCTCTCCTGCCTTCTGGCAGGCGCTTCAGGCTCCCCCGGACAATAACCAGCAGACTAAAGAACAGCTTCTTCCCCAGAGCTGTCTCCCTTTTGAACTCTGCTCCCCACTGACTTTTTGCCCCCCTAATACATACCACACTCTCCTCATAACTCAGACTCCTCATAATCACTGCACTACTTAACATTTGCACATTTAAAAATTGCACATATTCATTGCACTGATTCATTTATTTGAACTGTACATACCTACTGCACATGTACATTTGTAAATTATGTACACATCCACTGTACATATACATTTGTAATTGTTTATCTATCTGCACACTTCTGATTATTAATAGCAACCTGTACATTTATCCATCTATTGTAAATCTGTTCATAGCTAATACAACCAGTATATAATGTTCATAGTACATCCATTTGTAAATATCACCATAGTTTTTCTATAACTGCACTTTATAACTTATACCTGTATCCTGCACTTGCTGCTATTGCACTCCTGGTTAGACCTAAACTGCATTTCGTTTCCTTGTACTTGTACATGTGTGATGACAATAAAGTTGAATCTAATCTAATCTAATCAGGGACGATAAGCTGCAGCTGTGTGTAATCAGAAAGTGAACTGAAACCGGTGTGTGACTGCATGGCATGATGGCCTTTGTAGTTTGGGTGAATGACAGGAAGTGTTCTCCAGTGATCTGAAACGGCAAAACTGCTGGCGACCATAACAAATGAGATGGCAATAATGGAAAAAACATAAAACTGGCCACATTGCGGAACAAAGTCCATCATCAAAGTAGTTTGTCATTATTATTATTATTATTGTTACCTCTCATACTTGAGAGTCTTGAGAGGCTGTGTTCCCAAAGAGCCACTGCACATTCATTTTGTTGCATCTTCTGAGGCACAAGTAATTTAATAAATAAGGTGAAAGGCCCACAGTGGCTTCTCCTACTGCAGCAAATATATTTTTTATTTTGATATTTGATCGGGATATGCTGATTTTTTTTCTATTTTACTTTATTTGCAAATGTTATATGCGATGTTTCAGTTTTGCATATAAATCTAATTTGTAACTTTGGATAAAATCGTAGCTAACAACAATAACTCAAGTTAATCTGCCATTTTTGAACAAATGGCCCCTTCCAATTGGCTGTGTAATATTTTGATAATCTTACAAAACCATAATAATGTCTCAAGTACTGCAGTGTTTTCCCCATATACACTACTAGTCAAAAGTTTAAGGTCAGTAGGATTTTTAAATGTTTTAAAACAAGCTTATCCTGCTCACGAGGCTGCATTTATTTAATCAAAAATACAGTACAAATTGTAAAATTGTGAAATGTTATTGAACTATATAAAATAACTGTTCAAAACTAGTTTATAATTAAATTTACTCATTTATTTCAGTGGTTTTAATGATTAATTTTCAGCTTCATTACTCCAGTCTTCAGAGTCACATGATCCTTCGGAAATCACTCTAATATAAATTGTTATTAATATAATTTTTTTATTATTAATGGTTATAGTAATAAAAGCAATAATGACTGGAGTAATAAGTTCATTTGAAACTACAAAAAATAAGAAAGCAGTTATTAAATTTGTAATAAATATTTTACTATTTTTTTACATTTAATAAATGCCGTCTTGATGAACAGAATAATTTTCTTTAAAATAAAAAACATTTTAAAAATAAAAATAAAACTGACCCTAAACTTTTGACCGGTAGTGTATGTACTACACAGTTTGACCAACAGAGTGCACCATTGAAGTGGTTTTAACAACAGTGGTCATGAGTCATGACTCACATTATTGTGTCCTGCATAGATGAGTGGCTCCTCAAAACTCTAAATTCTTACATGTGTACTGTATACTTGCTAACCAATAAAATTAATAATCACATTCAAATAAGATTTAGTGATTGCATATTCTATTTAAAAATGTTTATAGTGAAAAATATAAATTCCAACTGCTAAGAACATCACTAACACTGACAAATAAATCAATAAATAAATAAATAGTAAGGGAATGTTTTTAAAGAGATAATTCATGAACAAATGTACATTTACTCAATGTTTACTCATCCTCAAGTGGTTTAAAACCTTTGTGAGTTTCTTGTTCTGTTAATCACCAAAGAAGATCTTTTGAAGAATGTTGATAACCAGAAATAACTGACATTGAAGTGATAAATAATTGAAGTGTGGAAAAAACAGTGGAAGTCAATAGACACTGGATTTCAACATTCTTCTAAGCATATTTTTTATATTCAACAAAAGAAGGAAACTCAATTAGGTTTGTAACGAGTAGAGTATGAGTAAACGAATACAGAATTTTTGTTCATTCATTTTCCTTCGACTTAGTCCATTATTTATCAGGGGTTGTCACAGCAGAAGGAACTGCCAACTATTCCAGCATATGTTTTACGCAGTGGATGCCCTTCCAGCCGCAACCCAATACTGGGAAACACCCTCTCACATTCACACTTGCACTGATACACCACGGCCAATTTAGTTCATCCAATTCACCTATAGCGCATGTCTTTGGACTGTGGGAGCACCCGGAGGAAACCCATGCAAATAGGGAGAACATGCAAACACACAGAATTGCCAACTGGCCCAGCTGGGACTTGAACTAGCGACCTTCTTGCTGTGAGGTGACAGTGTTAACCACTGAGGCACTGTGCCTCCACAGGTTTTTCATTTTGGGGTTAATTATCTCTTTCAACAGCAGTCCCAAACTAGTATTTCTTACTGTAATTAAAAGAGTAAGTTGATATTAACCATCATTACATTAAAAGAGTAGCAAATGTAATGTAAATGGAAGTGGTATTTTGGGTTAGGGTCAGTGGAAACGACAATTGGTAAATCATAAATATTTCATGCTGCTTGACGTTCGGATGCATTTTTGTTTGGATGATGGAAACCTCACTGTTTGTGTGTGGGCGAGACAGGATATCCCACAGCACTCAAGCATTAACATCACACCCACGCCCACCTATACACATGAAAAATCTAATAGAACTTTTCCCTAGGTATAAACCTTGTCAGTTATTGACTTCTGCTCATTGCAAATTATTGATCTTTTTTCCACATACTTTCCTGAGAACGACAGACAGCGTAAATATGTGTGTGAGTGAATTCCACACAAAGACATTATGAACACAAATCAAAACTGTGGCTTGTTTTATGAATCCCTATAAAATTGCGAGCAATGTTTTTCTGGTGAACAATAAGACTCTAGAGAATTTGAGGGGAAATAAATACTCATAACTGCATTTGTTTACGATCCTTTTTTGCAACCTGTTGCTTGCTGTCGTTGCTCCGGCTTTTACTGTTAACAAAGAAAACAACTGAAGTTCATAGCTATCTGTTCTATATTTAATTTAATAACATGGTAAAATGGCTATACTGAAGAAAAACAAATCCAAAAAAAAAATGCAGGGTTCCAAATGTACCAAATACCAAATGTATGTAAATTGAACATAAAACATTTAAGTTGTCCCCAAAAAATCTCAAGAATTGTGTTGTTTCAGCTCATTTTAAATATGTAGTTTCAACAAGCAGCAAAAATAATTATGGAGTGTACTGAAATATAAAACAAATTAAGTTTAATTAAGTTGTTTCAGTGTAACAAGTTGAAATAATTCATTTTTTATAGTATAGTTGAAGTGAAATAAGCTGTTGAAATATATACCTGAAGCTAAGTTATAGACTATAAGAAAGAAATATGTGAAAGATATGTTTTTATATTATTTAAAAAATCATCAGTTTTATTTTGCAAATGCTTTAGTTTCCTAAAGGAACCACATTTTGTTTTAATCCATTGACTTTGAGAGTACTTCATGTTTGGAAATCCTTGGATTCATTCCCGGCACATTTTATTGGACAAGGCCAAATCAATAAAGTGTATCTTGGAGCTCAGAGCATCTTATTATCTTTTCTCAGATTCAGACTCTTGGCAGAATAATAAACAAACAAACAAAAATCTTTCCACATCATTGCCAATGTTGAATATGTTTTCATATTTTTCCTCTACCACAACTTTCATTCATTGTGATATTTATACACAGAAAGAGCTCCACAAAATCAAGTGAATATGAAGTACTGGAAACGAGGTTTATCTGTGCTTTGGTGTTCTGAGCCACTATAATGTGGATATAAAAGTACTACAGACAGGATGTAAACAGCCATTTAGCAGAGCTTTTATCTAAAGTGACTTACATTGCACGTTTTACATGGACCCCAAAAGTAATGGGATACTTCTGAAAATGCAATTATGACCTGTTTTAAATACAGATCCATCAATTTGGCAAAAATTATACAATTACAGAGATACATTTAAATATGCTTAACTTTCTTGCTTTACTGAAAACGGTGTATTATAAAATATTGAAATGAGGGAACAACAAGAGCAAGTACAAAAAAAATAACAACTGAAAATTTTACCTATAGAGTCTCAGGGGAAAAAACTAAACAGAAGCTAAATGAACAATTAAATAAAAGCAAGACGAAGCTAGGTAAATGTAAATCTAAGCTAAATAATAAAATCAACAATTAAAGTAAGAATAAGAAAACATAAAAAGTGAAAATTGCAAGGATACATTAAATTTTATAATAACACCTGGATATAAAGCAATCAATGGTACATAAAAAAAATCCAGCAACCAACATGATGCAATGAAGCACAACATACAGACCTTTTTCCTAGAAAGCAAAATTATCCATTATGCTTTGCGTGTATGTGTAAGGAGGAGGCTAACAACTTCCGGAGGGCAGCTTGATGCATAAAAACATTCGGACAGCTTTGAAACGATCGTTTTAATCTATTACTTGTCTTTAACATCTTTGAACTAATACTGCTGTCGATCAGCGCCACCTTCTGGACTGATTATTTAAAAAATGCAATCGAATAGGAATGAAAAACAACATTTTACTTGTGCCATTTAAATGGAGCATTATCGCTAAAGTTAACAATTTCTCTTTTTTCAAATATTTAACCAACTCAAACAAATGTAATTGACCAAAATGTTTGATACACACAGTTTGTACTGACCCACTAACACATTGATTGAAAGACTGGCACAAAGTGAAAATAATATGGAATTTTGAAATGACACAAAAATACATACATGGTAAATACTACACAATACAAACTTACTAAATGAAACATAAACTGCTCCCGATTAGAATCAACATGCAAATCAGCCAGAATAGTATCAGTAACGTACTTTTATTTTTTGGAAATTGCATGGCTTCGATACATACCTGTTAAGTTTCATGCCAGTAATATGGTTTTCTTTATAATGCAGTGATCTATTGTGTGTGCGTGTGTGTGCATTGAAGGGCTGCTGATTGCAGTATAACAGCTGACAGGTCGAGAACACTGACGCTGTATTTCAGTATCGTATCTGACGACAGACACTGAATTAGGAGAACATTTTTCTCTCAAGCTTGAACCACATCTGACAGAAGTATAACGGCTTTAACACACACCTTTTAAAATCAATGTTGCGAATCACAAAGACACTCCCTAAGCCACTCAAAACGGTATTGACAACCATTTTCTGATCAAGATTAACCAGTTGTAAACAATGTAAACGAAAGTTCTCAGCATCCTACCGGAAGACACCTCCATGCAGCAATGAAGAAAAAGGCCTATAGGAAGGAAAGCACACAAGGACCAGGTGAACACAATAAGAGAGACGAGAAATATGCAAACATAAAAAAACAGGGCGTGATTGAGTGAAACAAAGGGGTGGGACCAGAGGAACATGGTTAACTATAAAATCATTAAATTTAGGGCAGAACCATGACAGTAAGGCCCAATCCCAATTCTATTTTTGTACCCCTACCCCTTCCCCTTGGCCCTTACAATGGAGGGTTAAAGGGAAGGGCTTCAAAATTTACCCCTAAGGCCGATTTATACTTCTGCGTCAAGCGCACGCATATGCTACGGCGCAGCCTATGCGTGGACGCATAGCCCCTCGCCATAACCGTCGGTGACGTTGACGCGCACCTCTCAAAAAATGTAACGTGTATTCGTAGCGCAAGCTCTGTGATTGGTCGGCTTGGTAGTGCTGTGTGGCCGGAGGTGAGAGCCACGCACCCGATGCAGCGAGTGTTTACAAGTGTGGAGTCCCGTGAATGAGCTCCGGATGGAGACTGTTGTTTTGTGTTTACCTTATTATTAAAGTTGTTGCACGTCCACCGGTTCCCGCCTCAAAATGAGCAAATTTGAGCCACTTGTACATTAAGGAAGTGTTCAGCAAAAACAGAACACCAGCAAAGAAACTCGACACAGAGAAACATAAACACCTACTGCCAGCTAGCATTTCGGAAATGTTGCAGAAAAAACAGAAACAGCGCGCAGAAGTATAAATGCACAGCTACGCGCGAGGCACACGCCGTGGGTTGCGGCGATCACTTGACGCAGAAGTATAAACCAAGCTTAAGAATTGGGACAGCACTTCAACACTTGCACACGTCATCATACGTCATCGCGATCTCTTGCTTCATATGAGATCAGACAATCACGACTGCTGTAGTTATTCCAGTTGTGTTCTTTTTTGGTATTTATCTTCAGGAAATCACTGGAGGCATATATTATGTTATCATAACGATCTAATGTGGCAATAAGATCGTAATTGTACTGTGTATTTACACAGTGGCCGTATTCATCTGTAAACAGTCGAAAACAACATTAACTTTATAGCAGACACTGTAAAAAGCTCATTTTCAGCCAGTAGACTTTTCTGACAGGGTATTTGACTGTCATCGAGTGTCAGGATGTTGTGGGACTGCTGTACAGGAGTTATAATTATGCATTATGGGTCGCGAAATTTAGCGGGTTTTTTTTGTTTTGTTTTTAAAGCATGATGGTAAAACACTAACGCGGTTATGAATATATTAAAACGTGTTTGTTTGTCGTAAAGATTCGTAATAATGACAAAAAATACTAACTTCCGGGTTCAGCAATAATGCCGTTGTGGCAGGTGTATTCTGGGAAACTTCTTACCCCTTTGTTTCAAGTGTGCTCCTGAAAAATCTTCGTTCGAAGGGGTGTATACCCCTTGCCCTTAGCCCTACGCCTTCAAGCTAAAGAGAATTGGGACACCACTAGCCCTTGACGGGAACGCTCAAAACGAGGGGTAGGGGTAAGGTGAAGGGCTAAGGGGTAGAATTGGGATTGGGCCTAAACCTGTTCTTTTAATTTCCGCATTAACACAAATATCCAATCAGCCAATCACATGGCAGTAACTCAATGCATTTAAGCATGGTCAAGACAACCTACTGATGTCAAATGAGCTGCCCTACATATTTCAGAAATTTCTGATCTGCTGAGATTTTGACACAAAACCTTTTCCAGAGTACAATGGCTAATCAAAATTTAACAATAGGTGTGTGGAAAAGCTTTTCCTATTCTGAACAGCCTTCATTTCTGCTGTTACAGTTGGATGATATAGAATTAGAATTAGTAAAATAAGTTAACCAAAAAAATAGGGGAGCTATACCTTTAAGCTGTTACTACTCCATTACCTAAGAAACTTCACATGAAAGTACAGTAAGAATCTCCATGACCATCTTTTAGAAATGACTGTAACAGTGGCCACAAGCAAAACCTCAAAGACCAACTAAAAGCTATTTAGAAGACCAAACGCAAAGGCCATTTCCTCTTCTCAGACTTTGGGTAAGTTGTGTGAGTGTAAAAGCTCGGACAACGGAAATCTGTCCATGAGTAATATACTTGCCTCCTGAAAACACAGATGGATATCAAGACAAAGGCCTCTATAGCCACACAAAAAGTCTTTTATCAGATGCAATCAGAACACTTGTTTGTATGAATGTGTTTTTTGAATATAAATTATGCATCTGTAGATCCGCTATATAACGAAGCTTTAAAGGTTGATGGGACCACAGTCAATACATGGGTTATCCCTGTAGAGATTATAATTATAATGGCTTGTAACTGCACCACTTATGATGGAGATTTAAGAGGGAAATGTGTTTTCATAACTAATGATGTATTTTCCCCCAAGGCCATTTTAGGCATGTCAGTTAGACATGGCTCTTATAAGCCAGGACTGAGTTTGTTAGGGCGTGTATGGCTTGATCAGGTCATAAAACACTAAAAGCATCCACATACAGATTTAGGCTAAGAATAAAAGGAAAAAATTTCAATAAAGAGCAAAGATTTTTTTTTTTAGAAGGAAGATGCGAGCAAATCCTCACAAGTTTTCTGGCTTGTGTCATTTTTTTATTTAAGAGGTTATTCTATGAACCATTTTATATTGCAAACTCTCCTTAGTGCATAAAGTTGTTTTTTGTGATGATAAAGAAGTTACAAAGCACAAAGTCCATTTCAAAAAGAGTCATATTTTAGTATTTATGAACTTTACACACCTTGACTGCAGTCCTGTAGTCACAGTATACCGAATTTAAAATATTCTTGCCCAGGCATGCATAACCAATCAAGGCCTGGTTGAGTAATGATAATAGTGTGCAGTAGCAATGGATGAAGTAAATAAGTCAAGTGTTTAAGTGAAGGTACAGATTATAACATTTGAAAAGTAAAAGAAAAATTATCATCCATCGCTATGTACTTTTTTTTAATAAATTAAAAATCTCTAGTGTAAATTGACTTTTTTACTGGAGTAACATTTTATTTTCTGTACCTTAAACACTTGATTTATTTACTTCATCCACCAATGCACACTATTATTGTAACTCAACCAGGACTTGCTTGGCATACACTGATAACCACTATGATAATTCAAGTGTGTGAACAAGTTAAAAGAACAAATAGTAAATAAAAAGGTCAATAAACACAAAATGTAAGTAAATATGTGCAAAGGGCAAAATGTTTTAACATATTAAGAATGTTAAGCAACCATTCTAATTTCATATACACTACCTGACAAAAGTCTTGTTGTGTAAGTATATCTGTAAATTACAAAAAAGCTTTTGTTTGTGAGTGTCAATCAGACTTGAAAATTCATAGGAATATTTTCATTCACTTCAACGAACAGATAAGAGAGACAAAGGGTGAGAGAAAGAGAAAGTGAGAAAGAGAGAGAGTGAGTGATTGAGAGAGAGAGAGAGAGAGAGGGGGGGGGGAGGAGGGTGATAAACCCCTCAAACCAGATCCACCTCAAGAACACATTTTATCCGTCACTCTGCTCTTGCTCTCACACACTTAAATTAATTTTCTCTCTATTTTTTTCTGCCCGAGATGTCGTCTCTACTAAGAGAGGAGATGGACAGAGTCTTGTTCAGACCGGAGGGACAGACACTGAAGGAGTTTATAGAAATCGAGGAACAACAGCAAGGACGACATTTTCTCTGCGTTTCCAGTAAGAAAACAATCTTGATTTTTTCATGATTATTTGGGCTGATTAAATTTCACCAGAAAATGAACCTGGTACTAAAATTCTCAAAAATTGCTGGGATCATCTTGGGACACCATATTGATTTTTAAATAAAATGTGAATTCTATGAATACAGTCCTAAATGCTACTGATGTGGCGTAATGAAATACAAAACCAATCTGTATTTAGTATCGAAGGATAAAGAAGCTCAGATCTCAGTGGTCATGTGCCGGAGACTTAAGCATTCAAGAACCAAGAAACTGCAGCACAGCGGGCTGGAGGACAGTTATGAAAGAACAGAGACCTGGGCCCTGGCAGATCTGCTGATTTTGGATGGTAGAGATCCAGATACCGTAAGTTAAGCTCTGTCGAAATCTGATAAATGCTGCAAATTAGGGCTGCATGATATTGGAAAAAAAATTTACATTGCCATATTTCGTTTTTCTGCAATATATATTGCGATATGAATAGAATTTCAAAAGATGATTGAAAATAATTCTATATGGAAAGAACAATTAAATTTTACATTTATTGTGATGATTTTGTAGGCGACTGCATCTGCGTAAAATATATAGTTAATCATTTCAAGCATACATTTATACAGCAGATTAATGATGGAAAGAAATTAACAGTGCTTTATGGTTTTCTGGAGAGAGTTTTGAGGTGCAGAAATGAAATAATCAAATAATATAATAATGTGTAATATAATAAAATAACAGTGTAAACAGTAGTCAGCATCTAAATTGGATCAAAACCTTTCATCAAAGTTTTAATGAAACTATTTAACAACACCATTTTTGTCTTTTCGACACACTTTTTTGATCCACTTCAAATGTTTGTTACTGTAGTCTTCATTGTATAAGTAATTAATACAATTAATCTTTGATAAAGCTACAAATTCTATAGTTTTCTTGTGACCAAATGGTTTAAATTTGCTTGAAACCTTACATAGTCACAGGCTTTACTTTTTTTTCAATCCATTAGGGTTAAAATTTGAATATGTTCTGAATTGGCTTTTCTGCATCCCAACTCGACGAAGCAGATACTGCTACATGACTATTGCATGTTGCGATATCTATCAATGCTGAAAGGATATATTGTGCAGCCCTACTGCTTACGATATGAGAGTATTATATCAGGGAGAGTTTTCTATTTCTTTCCCCTGGAAGATGTTCAATCTGCATATTTCTGCTGTGTTAGGACGATCCCTGTTTCTTGATGCATTTCAACTCGGTGCGGCCCATCAGAGCAGTGAGCTGTGCTGCCAAATACACCCTGGCCCGCTGTCTGCTGTCGTTGAGCAGGAAGTATCACCACACTGCATTGAAACTTAAGAACTTTGACTGGACTTACATTCAGCCCACTGCAATGTATTCAGATCGTGGTGACTGTGTTGTCCTCACGCAGGTCTGCTTCTATGCCTTTAACTTGGTGTGTCTTTCCATGTGTCCGGTCCCTCTGGCATAGAGAAAGTAGAGACATTTGAATCAGTCTAATTTCTTTCAAACTGCCTTTAAAAATTTTATGTTGACAAAAAAGTGTGTAATAATAGCCCAAGGGAGTGTACAAAACTATGCTTTGTGTTTTGAGCACTTAGCCAAGCTCCGAGCACTCAGACCTACAGCAACTGTAACATAACTCCACAGTGTGGGTGAAATCCAATTTAGCCTTGTGCAAATGTAGCATAAAAGAGAGTTTTTGATGTGTAATTATGCAGTGACTTGAATTTTGAGAATGTATATTTATGTTATTAATGCAATGTTATATATTTTGCATGTACTTTAGTCAATTTATTCTAATGTGGTATATAATTTCAAAAAGTAAAACTGTGAGGTAAACGTGGATACAGCATACATAGATATAATCATTTCTTTGGTGAATAATCAGCTGTTTTCACATTTCTATTGCAATGTGCTTTGTGTTATTGAATCAAACAGTGACATTGCAATAGTACTGCAAACATTTAACTATTTATGCCACTAATTTAACCACATTTGGAAATGATACAGTATGTAATTTTGGGAAGATTCAATTCCATGCATGTATTATTCTTGGGCGCAATTAACTTAATTCCCAGATAATATATAGTAGGCTATTTAGTATTATATCTTCGCAATTAAATAAACATATACATTGTGAAATCATTTACATTGGGGTTAAAGGGTTTTATTAACGTTACATCTGGATATATAACTTTCACAGTTATGGGAGGTAAATATAGCGTTTAACAATCAGAAAATAACTACAGAATGCCGCGACTGACTTACTGTAATCTGATATTTCGTACAGTCGTGTAATAAAATGCCATCATATTATAAAAGAGCTTTAATGTGCGCTGAACTACACTCTTTTTGAACGTTACGACCAAATGTCATTTGAGCCAGCTAGCTTGAGCCAAACCGCCCTGCCGACGTCATACACGCTTCAATGTTTTGGGTCCTTCATTATTGTGGTGGCTAAAAAGTAGCCTGAAAAATATTAGTACATTCATTTCACTTCTGACACAAAGCATTGCTTGTAATGACTGTGAGTCTTTACCAAATAAACTTAGATTTTGTCTAAATATATCCCGGCTTCCAGTGAAGTTCATTGCTTGGGATTTTACTGGAATTTGAAATATGTTCTGTTTTTTTGAACGGCGGAGCGGAAACGCGCCTGGCGCCAAATTTCAAGTTTGGATAGTTGAACTGAAAGCAACGCCGGGGCTTTTTGAGGTTGTTTTCATCAAGGCGTTGTTGGTGGATTTTACTCATATTATTTCGATAAAATGTACATAAAGTCTATTGTACTAGAGGGCTTCAAGTCCTACGCCGAAAGGACAGAGATTAACGGATTTGATCCGTTTTTTAACGCCATCACTGGACTGAACGGCAGTGGAAAGTCAAATATACTCGATTCCATCTGCTTTCTGCTGGGGATTTCTAACCTTTCTCAGGTGAGTGTTTAAACGTGCTAATTTGTTATTAGAACTTAGCAACAAGTATAAATTAAATAATGTATACATCTAGCTTTGAGGTTTAACTGTGTTATCTTTGTTTAGCTTAACCATGTTTATTTTTGTTTGCAGAAAACCGAAATGCAGTAATTTTTATTGTTATACGTTATGTGACCCTGGACCATAAAACTAGTCATAAGTATATTTTTTTGTACCTGGAACCTAAATAAATAATCCTTCCACTGATGTAAAACGTTACCTTATTAGGGTAGGGCCACATTTAGCCGAGATACATGCAACTAAAAATCTAAAATAAATGAAAATAATAAGAAAATTGCTTTTAAAGTTGTCCAAATTAGGTTTGCAATGGGCATTATTAATCAGAAATTGAGTTTTGACATATTTACTGTAGGAAAATTACCAAATGTCTTCACTAAACATGGTCTGTTACTTTATATAACATTACCAATAATTTAAAATAATAAACGAGTAATCCATAATTTTGATCTATACAATGTATTTGTGGCTACTGCCAAAATATATCTGCGTAATATAACACTATATTTGTGATCCAGGGTCACATATGTTAATTAATTGTATGATGACAACAACAGACAAAAGCAAACAAAATACAAATTAATATGAAACTTTTACAAAATATGTGCTCAATATAATACAAATACATAGTATGACTTTTAAAGCTAAAGCTGCTTGTTTTGTAGGTTCGTGCCACAAATCTCCAAGATCTGGTTTACAAAAATGGCCTGGCTGGGATCACAAAGGCAACGGTGTCCATCACTTTTGACAACTCCAATAAGAAACAGAGTCCACTTGGGTTTGAGACGCATGATGAGATTACCATCACACGACAGGTAGATGGCCTAAAATCTGTGCCATCATCACTGTAAGATAGCAGCTCACTTTGAGAATGAGAATGTGAAGTTGAATGTGAATTGTTATTTGTGTTGTGCAGGTGGTCATAGGTGGTCGCAACAAGTACCTCATCAACGGTGTGAATGCGAACAACCTGCGTGTGCAGGATCTGTTTTGTTCAGTTGGCTTGAATGTCAACAACCCTCACTTTCTCATCATGCAGGTAATCACCATAAGATTAGATATATAGCCTCATAATATTTTGCAATTATTATTATTTTCAAATTTATGGAATGATGTTTTTAAAATATTTTTTTATTTATTTTATTAAGAATTATTCTTTTTCTTAGAATTTTATTTCAATGCTTTTTTTCCCCGCAAAATTCAGATTTTATTTGATGTATATTTGTTTTATATAGGTGAAAACAATATATACTGAAATTTGAGTCCTTCAATAATTTTATAAACCTTTTTGGGCCTGAGGTTCCTGGCATAATATCTATGTGTGCAATTTTTTTGTAATCTAGATTCTGTTTTTGT
Source organism: Danio tinwini (assembly GCA_903798205.1). Taxonomy (NCBI): domain Eukaryota; kingdom Metazoa; phylum Chordata; class Actinopteri; order Cypriniformes; family Danionidae; genus Danio; species Danio tinwini. The sequence goes on along the minus strand of CAIGQZ010032649.1, from coordinate 8,201,855 downwards.
GTGTATAATATTTCTCTATAATAGTTTTAATAGTTAACTATTAATTGTATATAACTTAAAATGCATTTTGAATAAAAATTCAGCAAGTAATGTAACAACAGTTTATTAAGAGTTTAACAAAGCCTTCATATTTCTAAGAAACGTGTGGAATAAGTTTAGCTTTTTCTCAAATTGTGCAAAGCTTATTGACGGAGTTATAGAACATTCAATATGAAGTCTTTGGGTTTTCATATTCACAGAAACTAGTTCACATCATTGTTTGATTTGGTGTGAATTACCTCTTAGTGTATTCATTCAAAATTTGCTAAATATTGCAGTGTTGCATAATATAGCAAATCTCATTTGAATGGCTGTGTTTTCTGTGCTGTTGAATCCTCAATGTACCCTTATTTTGGATTTTTATATTCATGTTCATTCCAGGGGAGAATTACCAAGGTTTTAAACATGAAGCCTCCTGAGGTGAGAGATCATTTAAATAAAAATAATAGCCTGTTTGATTTTAGAAGATACCAAGATGTTAATTTCCTATGTTTTATGTTCAGATTTTGGCCATGATTGAGGAAGCAGCAGGTACAAGGATGTACGAATGTAAGAAGGTCAGTGCTCAGAAAACTATTGAGAAGAAAGATGCCAAGCTCAAAGAAATTCAGACTGTACGTATATTAAAATATCAATTTTCGACAACAATTCATCTTATAGAGATGTAATCCTAATGTGTTTCTGTGGGTGCGAGACAGATCCTAGATGAGGAGATCACCCCTGCTATGGAGAAACTGAAGGAGGTAGGCATTTATTTATTTTTTATTATGTGTAGTTCATTGCAAAACAAAGGTATTAGCACATTTACTTTTTACTGTGAAACCCAAAAGAAAGGTGTGTATGAATAACAGACTAACAGTAGATTAGTAATAATAAATAATGTATCTATAATTTAATGTATGCATGTATATTAGATTAAAAACCATATATTATTTATTTATACCTTTGATATATAAATAATAAAGCAGCTAAATAATTAATAATAATGTAATGTAATGTAAAGGCTATACATTACTGTGCTTTATGTGCTGCTATGAAAAGCGTTTTCTAACAGCATCAGTTCCTTACTGCAGACATGCATAGGGCTCAATATATATATATGCCTTATCCTATCATTCTCCTTTGCTTGTTGTCAGGAGCGTGCATCCTATCTGGAGTACCAGAAGCTCATGCGAGAGATTGAACACTTGAGTCGGCTATACGTGGCATACCTGTTTGTGTGTGCCGAGGAAACCAAGCTGAAGTCTAATGAAGAACTGCAAGAGATGCAGAGCTCCATCGTGAAGCTGCAGGAGAACATGAAAGAGAACGAGGACAAAGTGAAGGAGCTCAGTGCAGAGATACAGGAGCTGGAGCGCAGGAGAGACAAGGTGAGCGGAGAATAAACAACCAGATCTGATAACAAGGGTAAGAATTAATAGTGCATTCATTGGGAATATTCAATAAGGGGGCTATTCCTGTCTAACAGTCCATCAGAGTAGTGGGGGCAGGCCCAAGGAGCATGAGACTGCTTAGTTTTTGGCAAAAAATAAATAAATATATGTTGTTTCAGGGACTAATTTTAATTGCTATCAGATTTTATTTGCTAAGCTAATTTCAGCCTCCTAAAATGTACTGAGGTTTTTTATTTATTATTAATAATTTGATTTATAAAAATTACAAAAATGTTTTTCAAATTCCTTTTTTTTCTGCAAAATATTTTATTTACATATTGTTTAATGATATTTACATTACAGTATATTTTACCATCAAATATATGCAAACAGTGCATGTAAAAGAAAAGAAGTACAGAGGAAAAAAAAGGAAAGCACACTTGCATCACATCCCAGAGAATACAAATTGTCTTTGTATTTTTACATAGTTTTAAAGATAATTTATTATATATTTTTTCAAATTTCTAATGACAAGTTTCCTAAAACATGTCCTCCTTAAGGCCCGATATGTTCATTGCTATTTAAAAAAAAATTGTTTTAGTTAAATATTTCAATCCGCAACAATGCATTAATCTGACTTATGCTGTTACACAGAAAATTTTAGTGTGAATTAAATGTTGTGCTTTTCAACTTTCTTTTTATCAAAGAATGGATAAACAGTGTTCACACAAAAAAATGGCATAATTTTTCTCAGCTTTGATAATAGGAAATATTGAACTAATCAAATGAGCATTTTATAATGATTTTTGGAGATCATGTGACATTGAATTCCGCTCATGAATTCAGCTTTGCTATAACAAGAATAATCATCATTTTAAAACCTGTATTTCATAGTGCTGTTTTTACGGTATTATTTTATTAAATATGTAACCTTAAAAGACCTTACAAACTGCTGAATCAAAGTTTATTCACAATTTATCTTATAGTTCTGAATATAAGTGTATTCACGACTATACCATTCAAACATGTAAACGTTAATATGACTACACTTACTATTTTAATCATAATAATTTATCTGAAATTCAGTGATTGAAAAAAAATACTAATAATGTTTTCTTTAATCTAGCAATAAGCATTGTATAATTAACTCAGATTATATAAAACATTTAATAATTAAAATAGTAATTGTTATCGTAGTTATTTTCTTTTCTCTAATTCTTTTCATCTTGAAATTTTGTGTTGTAAGTTATTGTGGCTGCATCTGTTGTCTAGCTTTTGCTGTCAACTGTTAAAATGTTCTGTGCAGAGAGGAAAACTGTTTTTAATTTATTAGAAATGATTTGTGGTTCTGATTAAACTCATTCAAGGTCCAAATTTGGACCGCAGTCTGCGGTGTGGTGACCTCTAATTATTATTTAAATAGTTAGGGTTTCTTTTACTTGAACACGTTTGGTAATCGAGTACTTGTTCTGTGGAGACTGGAGGTCTGTAATAGGGGATTGGATGGTGGGTAATGGACTGGCAAAAGTATTAAAATCATTGTACGGGAAAAGATTTGTGAATTTTTTATGATGCAAATTGATACCTGTTAGAAAAGTGTGCGGTTGATTGATTTAATATTTCTGTCTCCTGTTGTACTCCATTAGCTCGTCTCATTTCTGTGTCTGTCTCTCTTTCTCTCCAGGAGGTTGGGGGGGTGTTGAGGACGCTAGAAGAGACCTTGTCTGAAGCACAGAGAGTGGACACCAAGGCACAAAGTGCTCTGGATCTGAAGAAGCAAAACCTGAAAGATGAGACCAAGAAAAGGAAAGAGCTGGTCAAAAACATGGAGGAGGTATGAGATGAGGCTGTCTTTTATTTTAATTGGGCTTTTGTATTTGCTCTTTGATTTCCACTCTTTGATCTAAAGGGTTGTTCACCCAAAATATAAATTTACTCAAGTGGTTCCAAATATTTGAGTTTTGTTTATTCTATTGAACCCAAAAGAGATATATTGAAGATGCATACAATTCTTGTGTGTCTTATCACGCATTGACTTTGTCTGTAAATTTCAGTTACACTATATATTTTTTAAAGGCTGTTTCCTCAAAATGAGTTATTTTTTTCTCCTTCACGCTCTGAGACATAAATCTCCTTTATCTCCTAATAGCACTTGCACTAAATGTTTTATTCATATCTGTATTCTGTGGGTTGCTGCATAGGTTTGTACATTTTATTCTACTTTATTTTTCTGGCAGTTCACGGTATTTGTTGAATTATGCAGTGAGTAAAATTAGATTCCCAATGTGCCCTCTTTAAAAGCCTTTGATTTGTAATATGTCAAAAGAAAATGAAACCAAATTTTTAAACTTAGTTTTTGTACAAGAAATGTATGCAAATTAGAACATATATAATTAAATAATTACTTAAAAATAACCAAATATTCACAATTCTTAACGTAGTAAGTCAACTAGGGAAGTGTGGTGATAACACTTAGTTCATTTCTTTTCACCCTATTCATCTAATGTCTTAACTTTTGAGTGCTGGATGTTTAGAGTGCTTTAATGGATATTAAAAATGCATACAAATAGATTCAACATGCAAATAAAAATTCAATAATTATTAAAAACATTTAAATTGTCTGAAATCTCTGTGTTGATTCAAGTGTCAATTTAAACGTGTACATTGTTTGCTCTAGGATAAGAAGGTGATGTCTGCTAAGGAGGCTGAGGTTGCTAAAGCAGTAGAGCATCTGAAGGCAGTGCAGGAGGAGGGCCAGAAGGACGCAGAAGCTCTGGAAGCAGCACAGCAGCATTTCAAGGCAGTGTCAGCTGGTCTCTCTGCCAATGAGGATGGAGCTGAAGCCACACTTAGTGGCCAGATGATGACCTGCAAAAATGACATCAGTAAAGCAGAGACGGAGGCCAAACAGGTGACCTTTAGAGACCGTCAACACTGGTTGCGTTCCACTCCACTTTTAGAAACACACTTCCCTTCCTTTGTTCCCTATGGGGATTCCTCACTGCCATTTTAAAGTGCATTCCACTTGATCAAGTGAGTGAGGGTAGATTACATGGACATACTCTCGAATTCATATGTCTACTCCAGCACCTATATGTCCCAGAATGCAACGCAACTGTCATGTCACAACAGTATAGTTCCCAACTGCTCAAGGGTTTAGGGCATTTCATTTAAACTCATTCAGATGTTCCACCAGTAGTGGACACTTCTGTAATGTAATCAATTTACTTATTACATTCGAGGAAACAAGATGGAGTGAATTTAGCGAGTAAAAAGACATAAAAAAATGGACTGAAATGCAGCCACTGAGTCCAGTGTTCACATAGATGAGATAATTATGTCCACCGTAGATATCTTAATAGAGCATACTATTACTACTGTAATATGAGTATTATTTACTGTATGTGTTACTAAAACCAATAATGTCTTAAGACTACCCACAACTTTGATTAGTGTGAGCCTACTGTTTAAAGGTTTGGGCAATAATGATGTTTAATTTATTTTGTCAGACGTTTTTTTTAAAGGTTGCAATTTAATATAATTGTCTAATCTGTAATTTTTTTAAGAGAGCATCATTTACTTTTGTTATGGCAGAGCTGAATTTTGCTGAATTCAAGAAATGATCTTTTAATATTCAGACTTGATGCTGAAAAAATATTTAAAATAAAGTAAACCCAGTTTGACGGAGTTAAGTAATGTTTTGCAAGACATTGTTTTAGAATTAATAAATAAAGACATTATAATATAAAAAAATATCTTATGTAATAACTTTCGTATGTTTACTGATTTTTATTTTATTCATTATCAAAAAAAATGCATTTTCTTAATTGTTTTGCCATGAGATGCTGACATTGCATTAAATAAAAAATATACAGTATAATAAAACCTTTAGTGTTAAATGTTGTTTGAATGGTTATGACAATTTACTACAATTTGATGAATAGAAAGCTCAAAAGAACAGTGTTTATTTGAACCATTGCATTTATTTAATTCTTTGTAATTGTAATACGCAGTTACGTTCCTTTACTGTGTCTTTTTATGTAACTTTAAACAGTGTCTTATGCTGTATTTGTCTTGCATTGAAGAGTGTTCAACCAATTAAATGTTCTGTCTCTTAGGCTCAAATGAAACTGAAACACGCTCAGCAGGAGCTGAAGACTAAGCAGGCTCAGGTCAAGAAGATGGACAGTGGCTACAAAAAAGACCAGGACACATTTGAGGCTGTGAACAAATGCATAGAAAAGCTACAGGCTGAAATGAAGAAACTCAACTACGAAGGTACATATTGAATGTGATTATACTAGGCATGGGCCAGTATAAGTTTCTGACAGTGTCATAACCTTGAATAAAAAATGTCACGGTATTGTGATTACTGCCTAAAATGTCAGGCTAAATAATTAAAATATATCATTGACTTCTGCTCTTTTTATTAGGTTCAAAAACACAGATTTTTTTACAACACACAAACAAAACCTTAAAAATACTTTAGAAATGGTATAACAGAAAACTTTAGCGGTTTTAAAACCTTGACTTTTTTTTAACTGCAGTAAACCATGAAACCGGTTATAGTCTTATGCCTAGATTATACATAAATTTATTTATGCAGTCTAAACCACTGACTCAATGTGTTTTTGCAGATGGACAAGAGGAGGGTCTGTTGGAGCAGAAGAGGCAGTTTTCACAGGAAGTCATTCAGCTTAGAGAAGCTTATGAGTCCCTCATGGGCCAATTCCCCAACCTGCGCTTCGAATACACGTGAGGACTAACAAGATGTTTTCATGTAGACGGTTTATCTGTGTCAATTATAGAGTTCATTTAGCTATAATGTGTAAAGCTGAGTTCAGTGGTACTGTTTGTTTGGATTCAGGGACCCTGAAAGGAACTGGGAGCGCAGTAAGGTGAAGGGTTTGGTGGCAAATCTTTTCACCGTGACTGATGTGTCGAACGCTACAGCTCTGGAGGTGGTGGCAGGCGGACGACTCTATAATGTAGTGGTTGACAATGAGGTGAGGCATACTTTTATGATGCATGCAGGTGTAGCTGTTGATTAGATCTGTTTTTTTTATAACTTAAGGAGATATTCAGCAAAGTGTCACTAGGAATTTTTTTTTTTAGAAATGTTATCATGTGTTAGCGTTAAAAGGTTTGTCTTTGTCTTATCTAATTATCTAATCTGTTTATTGTATTGATTTGTTTGTTGTTTTAAATTGTATATTTATCTATGTAATGTTTTTGCCATGAAAATAGTCATGGTTGCTGACGTGGCATTAAATAAAAATACATCATCGTCATATATGTCGTACTTTTGAAGAATACTGTAAAAACTGTCATGGTTTCCACATATTTAAGCAGTATTTTTGAAAACGTTTATAAAAACATTTCTTGAGCAGAAAATTTGGTTTTAACATCACTACTTTTTTCCGAACTATATATTTCATTGTAGTTTTGATCGGCTTTGAAAATCATACTTTCTGGATTAAGAAAATCATCGCACACACTTTTAAACAGTAGCTCATCTATATTAAGTATTTTCATTTTAAACTTGTCTTAAACTTTTTCAAATTAAGGTTACTGGAAAAAAACTTCTGGAAAAGGGTGAACTGAGGCGCAGATACACCATCATCCCGCTGAACAAAATCTCAGCGCGTACCCTCAATGATAATGTAGTGCGCACCGCCAAGAAATTGGTGAGGACTGATGTTGATTTTAATTGATTTATCTGAAATATTCTCTGTCTTTTCAACCCATTAATGGAAACCTATTTGCTCCGTGTTTCAGGTTGGGCCAGATAATGTGCACACAGCTCTGTCTTTGGTAGGTTATGAATCAGAGTTGAGGAAGGCAATGGAGTATGTTTTTGGAACTACGCTTGTATGTGACAGTTTGGATAATGCTAAAAAAGTTGCCTTTGACAAAGGCGTGAGCACCAAAACGGTAACGCTCGGAGGAGATGTATTCGATCCTCAGGGAACATTGACTGGAGGTTTGTATGTGTGCGTCTGTAACTGCATGAGATAAAGACCCTCACAAAATTCTTCACACCCTATATACGTTGTACTGAGATATACACTTAGAAATTTGGATTTTATTGGTGTGATTATGATTTTGTTATGAAGTCTTTTCTATTCACCAAGGCTGCGTATTTTCATTTTTAATTATCAAAAATTATTTATCTGCATCATATTTTGTGTGTGGAAATTGATACATTTTAATAAATGGAAAGTTTTCTTAAGCAAAATTTATAATGATTTCTGAAGTATCATATGACAATTAAAAGTGCAATAACAAGTACAAATTCAGCTTATGTTACATTTTACTAAACATACGCACAGAAAACAGCTGTCAATGTAAATGCTTGTTGTAAAAACTGTTTAAATGCAAATATTTTACTACATTACTTTATATTTCTAATCAAATAAATGCAGCCTTGTTTAGCAGACGGCTACTTAAAAAATGTGCAAACGTTTGGAAAAGTTGTGTCATTTCACCAAGGTTTTGTTGTTATTTACATTTTTTAAGTTCAACTCAGGTAATTCAGGTTATACAAGAACTAATATCCTTACAATTTCAATGCCTTGCATTTTAGAGCAGTAGCAGATTTTTTATTATTATTATTTCAGAATGACCTTTTTCTTAGATTTGGTATTTTTTTGCGGCTGATGGAAATTGAACTTTCTACTATTTGAGCTAAAGGTTCACTCAATTCATCTTTGCCATCTTTGTTTAGTGAAAGCCATTAAAAAGCCCATAATACTTGACCACTATTTACAAACTAAATAATGATGCCTGTTGGCGATTTTTATCTAGTCAACAGTAGTTGATAGTGCAAATACATTTCCAAGGCACAATAGAACGCCATGTTCTCTAACTGACATTTTTGTGTGTGTGTAGGTGCTCGTGCTCAGACAGCCTCTGTTCTTTCCAAACTGGCTGAGGTGAAGGACATTCAGGACAGTCTGAGAACTAAAGAGGCAGAACTCAGTGCAGTGGAGTCAGAGCTCAGCAGCCTCAAGGGAACAGCGGAGAAGTAAGGCTCTGACCAATAGATCACCTCTCAAACATCAACACTGATCAATCAGAAGAACATTAAAATATCTTTTGTTCAATTTCAGATATCGTCAGCTGAAGCAGCAGCTGGACCTGAAGACTGAAGAGGCTCGGATCCTGGAGACCAAGCTTCAACAGAGCTCCTTCCACAAACAACAGGAGGAGTTGGAGAACCTGCGCAAGACCATCGGTAAAAAACAAACAAACAAAAAAAAAAAAAACACTTTGTACTGAAGTGGTGCTAGTTTTTATCCTGAAACCATCGGTTTTACCGAATGTACTGTTCTGGTGCTCTCTTTGTTTAGAGGAGTGTGAGGAAACTCTACAGAAGACTAAGGAGGTTCAGAAGAAGGCGGAGGAGAAATACAACGTTCTGGAGAACAAGATGAAAAACGCTGCAGCAGAAAGAGAGAAAGAATTGAAAGCAGCCCAGCAGAAACTTAACCAAGCCAAGAGCAAAGCAGACGCCTTCAGCAAGAGACTGAAAGAGAAGCAGCAGGTACTTTGTTGACACTATTTTAGCCGTACGTAAGGTATTTTATTTATGTTTAAAGGGACTAAGCTGTTTATTAAAGGACAAGCTATTTATTTTAGTTAAATAAGGGGTGTTTTCAACTTGTGGATTCTTTATTTTGTTCTAAAACAGACTTTTGTTGTAGTGTGTTCAAATGTTACTTGTTTTCTCACCTCAACCGAAGACTCTAGAATTTTTTTTGCATGGGCTGAGAGAACCTTCTTGAACCAAACCTTACGTTAAATTAATCAAACTTAAAAAACACAATGCACAAGATGCATTGGGAGGGAAAAAATGTTTCACATCCTGTGTTAGCATAAAAAGCATAATTTCTTTACTCCTCAACACAGATACAACATTGCAGATATGTAATGTAACCTTGAACAAAGAAAAACAGGAAGGCTAGCAATTTATGGACTATTTCTTAATACGGAAACTCCCATTTCAAAATAACTATTCCAGAGCCTATATAAATGCGAAACAATAAAAGGAGTCCTTAAAACAAAACAACTCCCTCTAGTAGATGACATTTTTTGCGAGCATTTATAACTTAAGGTGACTTATTTTAACAAACAATCTTTTTCATACCAAAAGGTGAGGGCTGTAAGATACCTCGAAATCTTATTCTAAATGTTCACTTTTCTGGCCTTGTTTACTATTAAAAGTACACGAGAGAGACACATTCTCATTAAATCTGATGTTTTAATCTGCCTCTTTTTAACTTTTTACCACTTTCATGATTTCTTTAGAGACTATGGGTGGTGGGTGGTGCTGGCTTTTTCTTTCAATCTAATGTTGGAACATAAGCTCTCAACTTTGAGTGCAGATGCATTTTTTTATTTAATAAATCTAAATAATCTCCAGAATTATCTTGCACCAATGTTCTGGTATTCATACAACAGAAGAACAATGAGAGAACTATCATTTAAAAAGAACTGTACATTTTTTTACCATTATTGATAAGGTATCAAATGAGAAATCGTCCAAAGTGCTCTTCATGATCTTGTATTCTACAGCATCTGTATTTAACTTGCCACTTAAAAATATGCACACAATAACTGACTGCTGCAAAAGTCATGATGTTCTGTGGCTTAAAAAGACTTTGTTTTTGAGATCACATTCCTTCTTTTGTTTCTCTAGGAAGCAGATGCAGTAGCTCTGGAGTTGGAAGAGCTGAAGAGAGAGCAAGCTGGATATGAGCAGCAGATTCAGGCTGTAGATGAAGCTCTCAAAGCCATACAGGAGCAGATCGATAACATGACCACAGAGGTTTCAGCCAATAAGGTACAGAAATAGCTAATATCTTTGGCATATTTCTTAGCTTAAAGGCGACGTGCTTGACGTCATTTACATGAATCTTAACGGTCTTGCTATATGTGTGTCTGTGTGCTTAGGAAGCAGTGCGTGTCGCGCAGGAGAAACTGTCCCAGCAGAAGGAGGTAATTATGGGACAGGAGAGGGAGATTAAAGGAAAGAGCGGAGAAGCGAACCGCCTCCGAGAGCAAAACAATGATGCTCAACTCAAAATCAAAGAGCTGGAACACAACATCAGCAAACATAAGAAAGACAGCACTGATGCCACTGCAAAGGTCAGAGCATGTGAATGAGACATTAGAGAACGGGTTTCCATCCTAATGTCAATTGAATGTTTTCAAAGTTTGTAAAGAAAAAAAGATAAAAAAAAAACGAAATTGGGGGAATTAGGTGTGTTTTCAACAAGTTGTCAGAGCGGCTGATTGTTGTACTTGTAATCTAGTAAACAACCAGTAAATTAGATGAACATAATGGACTCTGTGTGTAATGTTTGCTACATCATAGTTTCTTCTGCAAATGTGTTTCGATCTCCAGTTATTCACATTAACCATTATTTGTTCAAAACCAGTTCAACCAAACGTAAAAGGATTTTGTATTTAATGTTTGGCATTTCCATCACTTGTTCCATCTCATGCAATACTTCAAAATGTGCCTTAATAACAGAGAGATGGATACCTTGTTAGTGTGATGTTGGAGTGTGTCTAATGTTTGCTTGTGTTCAGGTGGCCCGAATGTTGGCTGAGAATGACTGGATCTCTTCAGAGAAGCATCTCTTCGGTCAACCTAACACTGCCTACGACTTCAAGACCAACAATCCCAAAGAGGCTGGACAGAGACTGAAGAGGCTTGAGGAGACTAAAGACAAGCTGGAGAGAAATGTCAACCGCAGGGCCATGAACATGCTCAGCGAGGCTGAGGAGAGGGTATGAACTTTGATCTCGCATAAAAAAAACAAGGGTTTTAGATTGAGTTCAAGCTAACAACAGCCAGTTTTTTTCAAAGTTTTGTCCTAAAATGCTATATTTTCTCAACATATGTGCATATTGTTACCTTCAGGGCATTGCGTTGAAGTTTTGTATCTGAAATGTTTATGATATTAATGATATTTATTAGTCTTGCCTTTTGCCATTAAACTGGTCTTGATAGACGCCTTGAGGTCATACCATAAACCTAGATACAAGTTCTTCCAGATTTGGCACAACTTCCTGTCTGTTTTTATTGAATCATAAGCAGTTTGTTTATGATTTGGCATTTTCCAGGCCTGGAAAAGTTTTGGAAAAACAAAAACGCACAAAGTTTTGGAAATGTCATGGAAATTAGTTTAACAAAAATCTGTATACTTGAATTAGGGCTGCGCGATATTGAAAAAATCTGACATTACGGTATTTTGTTTTTATGTGATGTATATTGCGATGTGAATACAATTTCACCAGATGATTTAACAGGTTTATTTGAATTGATTGGGGGAATTTTGTAGGGGAGTGAATCTCAAATAATATATAACAAATAAATTACAAGCATAGATAAATAAAATATAGTAAAGATAAAAGTGATTTATAGTTTTCAGCTATTCACTATTCAGGTACAGATATTGAATAATCAACACTGCATAGTCTTCATTGTATATTATTTAATCTTTATTAAAGTTACAAAACAATTGGATGTTTTAAAATTTGAAATATTGAAATGTTCACAGTCACAGGCCTTAAAGCAGGAGTGTCCAAACTTGGTCCTGGAGGGCCAGTGTCCGAATAGTTTAGCTCCAACTTCCTTCACACACCTCCCTGGAAGTTTCTAGTATACCTAGAAAGAGCTTGATTAGCTGGTTCAGGTGTGTTTAATTGGGGTTGGAACTAAAATATGCAGGACACCGGCCCTCCAAGACCGAGTTTGGACACCCCCTTTTTTTGTTCATAAAAAATAAATAAATAAATAAATAAATAAAACTCATAAATGTTTGAAACAAGTGAAGGGTGTAATGAAAATGGTAATTATATTTTGGGTGAACTATCTTTTTAAAAATGCATGCAGATGATAAACTTTTACTTCATTATTATTAAACTCTATGTTAAACTATAATCCCAACATTGTATATCCTGCGATGTGACTATTGCAATGCACAAATTGCGATATCAATGCTGAAACTATATATTGTGTAGCCCTAACTTGTATATAGGTTAGTTGTCTTTACTTCTTTTCTGTCCTTGCTTTCAACAACAACTTGCTTTCACATTGTTAGTGCTGTTTAAGCATTATCAAAATCAATTTAACATAGATATAAAAATAAACTTAAAAAATAGATTGTTGCGTGTTCTATGATATGCTGTAATAAATTTGAACGTCATTGTTTTTCCTATTATTTACTGTGTATATGTAGACATTACATGAAACATTAAGTCATGAAAATGTACTTGAAAGTTTTGGAAAAGTCATGGAATTTTAGTAGTAAAATGTGTATGAACACGGACTACAGTACAAACTGAACAATTCACCGAAGTTATTTAGAAAATAAATACCTGGAAAATAAAAAGCCTGAATTGTGTGAAATATAATCTTATAATCAACAAAGCCGCCTTAATGACGTACTGTAACAGGCAACATGTGGTCTGGCTCTGCCCCCCTAAAAGAAACACATCAGACATGCAGTGGATGAGCTCGTTGCAATATAACTAGTAACATACATTGTATTACCAGAACACAAACAAACATGGTTATTATTTTACTTTTAATTTGGATTTTAATAATGCATTAGCTAATGTTGACCTATGAATAATAAAAGCTTTACAAGTTTACCGTTATTCTAAAGTGTTACCTTTCTTTTTGCTCTATTAAAAATGTCATATAAAATGAATCGTGATTTTTTTTTTTTCACTCCTAGAGGAAACCTACTTTTTTTTTCTTTTTTTTTTCTTCTAGATCTTACATCTTGTCTAAGATTATTTTAAGATCACTCCAGCAGAAAAGTTCACAAGCCTACATGTCAGCTCAGTGCCCATGGGGCTTTCGGCTCTGATCTTGCTACCTTATGCTAACAATGTCTGTCTTCTTTCAGTATAACGATTTGAAGAAGAAAAAGAGAATCGTTGAGAATGATAAAGCCAAAATCTTGGAAACGATCGAAGAGTTGGACCAGAAGAAGAATGAGGCCCTCAATGTGGCCTGGCAGAAGGTAAAATATTGATTTTTACATATTCAATATTAATTACAGTCACAACTGGAAAGAACAAGCTAAAGCAATCAAGTTGCATTGCAGGTTCAGTAGAGTCTGTGTGTTTGCAGGTGAATAAGGATTTCGGCTCTATATTTTCCACATTGCTGCCCGGGGCAAACGCCCGTTTGGCTCCACCGGAGGGATGCGGTGTCCTGGATGGGTTGGAGTTTAAAGTGGCTCTCGGGAACACCTGGAAAGAGAACCTAACAGAGCTCAGCGGGGGTCAGAGGTTAGCCTTTTGCCAACTGTTTTCCTAAAAGTGGCACATCGCTCCTAAAATCAATAGCCATTTGTGTTACGACTCTCCAGGACAACATTTTTGGGCCACAGATACATTAGAGCATAAGATGGTGGACAGAGATGATTTCTTATGCATATGCCGCTCATTGATCATCGGATGCATTTGTGTGTTTCAGGTCTCTGGTGGCGCTCTCTCTGATTTTAGCTATGTTGCTCTTCAAACCTGCTCCCATTTATATCCTGGATGAAGTGGATGCTGCTCTTGATCTCTCACACACACAAAACATTGGACAGATGCTGAGGACACACTTCACACACTCACAGGTAAAGCACGGTTTTGTTTTGTTTTGTTTTTTCATGTTAAGCAAAAAACAACTGCATAGGTTGCTGAATTTTTTGGGCATCACAGAATTTAAAGCACAATCAAGCACAAAAGTGAAAGGAGCTTTATATTTATTTTGAATAACTGCAGACCATCATGTGACTTATGCTGTCATTCAGCCAGAGCTCACTTGAAGAGTAGGATGTGTGAATTGAATCCTTTGCTACTCTAGTTGTTTACCCATGCATTTGACGCCACAAGTTGTGTGGCACAAGCTGCACATGCTCTGTGACAGTAGCTGTGTTTCCATCCAAAGATGTAAACCAGACTTGTGCGCAAAACTGGAGTATCACATAAAAGATTTGCCAATAAAACAGTTTCTATTCAATGAGTCAAAGAGAACAAAATCGTCACTTCCTGATAAACTGGCGCCAAATATCAAAACGAAAAAGGAATTTGTTGTAATAGGAGAAGCCACGGAGCCTTTTTGTTATATAAGAACATTCTTTTTTTTTTCCTTCGGTTTAGTCCCTTTAATAATCTGAGGTCACCACAGTAAAATAAACCGCCAACTTATCCAGCATAAGTTTTACACAGTGGATGCCCTTCCAGTTGCAACTCAGTACTGGGAAACACCCATACTCTCACATGCACACACATAAACTACGGTCAATTTAGGTAATTCAATTCACCTATATCGCATGTCTTTGTACTGTAGGGGAAACTGCAGGAAACCCACATGAACACAGGGAGAACATGCAAACTCCATACAGTAATACCAACTGACCTAGTCAAGACTCAAACCCTCAACTGGTTCAGTTTGACTCTAACATTTTAAACTGCTCTGGACACCAAAATTGTATTTTTACAGTTGATGCATTAGGTTTTTAATGGCTTATACACATATGACACATCAGGAAAAAAATCAGCTCAGTTCTACGCAGTGGCTGCAAATTGGGCAAACAGTTTGGTGCACTGTTTGGTGATCACAAATCTAAATCAGTTCTATTTTCACAACAGTGTTGCATAAAATGCATTAAAATATAATTTATTGCACCAAATATCCCAGTTATGACATTTAAGCACTTAGTTTTATGATGAAATTCTGTCATTTTAATTACAATAGGCTTAAACGCAATGCAGTAGGCCTACAATGTTGAATAAATTATTGATCATATTTTACTTTGAGTGTGTGTGTGGTTTTTCTTATGCTAATGTAGCATTTTGTTCATATACACTTACTGGCCACTTTATTAGGTACACCTTACTAGTACTGGGTTGGATTCCCTTTTGCCTTCAGAACTGCCTTAATCCTTCGTGGCATAGATTTAACAAGGTATAAATATATAAAAATATTCCTCAGAGGTTTAAGTCCATATTGACATGATGGCATCACACAGTTGCTACAGATTTGTCTGCTGCACATCCATGACGCAAGTTTCCCATTTCACCACATCCCAAAGGTGCTTTAATGGATTGAGAGCTGGTGGCTGTGGTGGCCATTTGAGTACAATCAACTCATTGTCATGTTTAAGAAACCAGTCTGAGATGATTTAAGCTTTATGACATGTTGCGTTATCCTGCCGGAAGTAGCCATCAGAAGATGGGTGCACTGTGGTCATAAAGCGATGGACATGGTCAGCAACAATACTCAGGTAGGCTGTGGCGTAGACATGATGCTCAATTGGTACTAATGGGCCCAAAATGTACCAAGAAAATATCCCCCACACCATTACACCACCACCAGCCTGAACTGTTGATATTTTAAAAGCAGGATGGATCCATGCTTTTATGTTGTTGACGCCAAATTCTGACCTTACCCTCCGAATGTTGCAGCAGAAATCAAGACTCATCAGACCAGGCAACGTTTTTCCAATCTTCTATTGTCCAATTTTGGTTAGCCTGTGCAGTTTTTTTGTTCTTAGCTGACAGGAGTGGTTCCTGTTGTGGTCTTCTGCTGCTGTAGCCCATCAGCCTCAAGGTTTGATGTGTTGTATGTTTAGAGATGCTCTTCTGCATACCTTGGTTGTAATGAGTGGTTATTTGAGTTAATGTTGCCTTTCTATCAACTCGAACCAGTTTGACAATTCTTCTCTGACTTCTGGCACCAACAAGACATTTGCTCCCACAGGATATTTTCTCATTTTCGAACCATTCTCTTTAAACCCTAGAGATGGTTGTGCAGGAAAATTTCAGTAAATTAGCAGTTTCTGAAATACTTAGACCAGCATGTCTGGCACCAAGAACCATGCCACGATCAAAGTCATTTAAATCAGCTTTCTTCCCCATTCTGACGCTCTGTTTGAACTGCAGCAGATCATCTTGACCATGACTGCGTCTGAAACTGCATACTTCAATACTATACAGTACGCTAAAATCAGTATGTGAGCCAAGTAGTATGTCCGAATTCATAGAATTCGAAAATCAGTATGCGAAAAGTTGGTGATGACTTGCTACCTCCTGCGAGATTATGAAGTGTGCATCCCATGCACGCTGCGCTATCCCATGATGCCCCACAAGAGAATTCATGAATGGGAGTGAAGCGGCGCAACTGACGCAGGTAGGTCACGTGACCATGACAAAATGGCAGATGTAGTACGTCCGAATTCCATTCATACTTCTTACATTCATACTGTATAGAATGCACTTTTAACGGTTGAGTAGTACGTTTAAATTCAAATGCAGTACCTACTGAATAGTAGGCAGTTTCGGAGCAGCCCATGTCTACATGCCTAAATGCATTGAGGTGCTGCCATGTGATTGGCTAATTAGAAATTGGCGTTAACGAGCAGTTGGACAGGTGTACCTAATAAAGTGACCGGTAAGTGTAGATTGTCGAAGTAAACACAAGTTTTTCTCTTTGTTCATCTGTTTCATTTGTATTTCATATGTATTTTATGTATATGTTTGCAGCAAATTTTCCACATTTATATAAAAAAAGCAGCCGCAAAATCATTTTAGGATGCAAAATTTTTCCTTTTTTTTTTTTTTTTCCCACAAACTTTAGATACATGTCTTTGAAATACTGATTCATCAATTACAAAATATGTGATTACATTTTTGAATGTATTTCTGTCTCTTGTTACAAGTCTGTTTTTCCCCCTTTTTTTCTCTAGTTTGTGGTGGTGTCTCTGAAAGATGGAATGTTCACTAATGCAAACGTGCTCTTCAAGACCAAATTTGTAGATGGCATCTCCACAGTCACTCGCACTGCTCAGACACACGAGGGGAAGGTTTTGGCTCATCGCACACAGGAGAAAGCCAAGGACAAACGACAGCGGCAGATACTGGCCAGCTAAACACTTCTTTCTATTGCATTGTTTAAATCAGATTTTTCAAGCTTTTTATACTTTCAGTTGAGAATATGAACTGGTGTATTTAAAAGTGTTAGTATTCAAAGCTTTTGGACACATTCAGTGCATCTGATGTATGTGAAATAGCTCTGTAAATCACCTCATTTCATTATTCTCATAACGCTTTTGTATTCACACAACTCTTCACGTTTTAACTGTCATTATGGAGTGTAGTTTCTATACTACTTTTTAATCTTGCTGTTTTGTACGAAGTGTCTGTTTTTCTCTCTTTATTTCAGTATATTTGTTTGTTCAATGACTTTCAGTCTTTTCAAACTTTGCAAGCTAGTGTTCTATAAATAAAGCTTTCCGAATTTAACCCCAAAAGGTCTGTCTTCATTTTCCTCTCCATAATCAAATGCCTTAAGATCTTTTTTTAAGTGCAGAAAATCTTTTTGTTGACTTTTGCATTGTCTTACATAGCATGTTTAGACATTTATATTGAGAACAATATACTGTCTCGTTTTCTAGACAATTAAATTGTTATTAAATTGTCATTTCTCCTTAAATTGTCAGCCTATTGGTAGTATTTCATTGAATGCATTTCAGAAAGTTTCTTACTAAATAAAGTGCAATTAATTTTGCTTCTAAAGTAGATTTATCTTCATCTAAAAAAATTATATTTACACTGGAAAACAATACTCAGCTATTCAAGAGATGTTATTGGGAGCTTTTTTTCCCCCAAAGTCTTGAAGTGGTGTTAAGTACAGTGTATTTAAATTTACATAACCACTAACATCGTTACTTTAGATTTAATATTTAGTTGGGTCTCTTAAAGGTCTCTATTTTACCTGATACCTGCAGAAGCGCTAGAAAACACTGATTGGAGTTTTATAAATGTGTTTTGCCATTAAATTAAATATTTTTTTTAATAATTTTTTAGGGATTTTCACCTTTGATGGACAGGACAGTGGAGATTGACAGACAGGAAAGTGTGGGGAGCAGAGATAGGGGAAGGATCGGCAAAGGACCTCGAGCCGGGAATCGAACTCGGGTCGCCGCGAGCACCTGGGTGCTATGTGTCGACGCACTGATCACTAGGCTATTGGCGCCAACATTAAGTTTAATTTTAATAGTATTTAATGTCATTAAATAATTTCTAATGAAGTCATTTACACATTCATTGCCCTTTTTTTTTTGGTTTTTCAATGCTAAGCTCAATTCAAGAGAAACGTCCAATACATTTCTAAAGATCCAAGTTTTTTTATTTTTTTTTATCAACAATTTTTCCGTATTGTGACCAAGATTAAGTTATATGGTTCTTAGAACACAAGAGAGACTTGTATATCAGCTTGTTTGCAATCATGTGGTTCTGGTGATGCGCAAAATTCAGAAGAGTGCCCTGGTCACATATTGGAATAGATTGATAAATATGGTCTTATTTTACGAAAAACCGACCCAATTTTATGATGCATATAGGATATTGCATATTTTTATTCATTGCATTTTAAGGTTTATTTGTGTTTTTTTCGTTCTGTTTGTTTTTTCTTTCTGAATCTGAACTTTCTTTTCTGTTTTTGGTTGTTTCTGAAGGGTTTTTTTTTCCACCTGGTGATATTTTTTTAAATCTTGTTTTGAACAAAATAAAAAGTTTCTGTTGGTTGGTGCCAGTGGTGTAGTGGGTAATGTGTTGACACGCACTTCAGAGCTCATGGTGACCCAGGTTCAATTCCCACCTCGTGATCCTATGCTGATCCTTCTACTCCCCATGCTTTCCTGTCAATATTTTCTACTGTCCTATCCATTAAAGGTAAAACCCCTGAAAAAATAATTATTGAAAGGAAAATAATGACAAGGACATATTATTATTATTATTGTCATTAGGTAGATATTTATGTTCATTTAAAATTACTAAAAATAAATGTCAGTTATAGCAATTACCATTAATCATGTTTTGTTTTCCCCCGTTATTGTACTCTCTTACCAATATGTAATTCCCAGCATAAAAAGAAATCAGAAAAATCTATAAAATTGAGTCATCTACTTTTACAAATAAACTCTTCATATATTTTCAGAATTCTTTATAACTTAATTCAAACCAGTAATTATGGCTGCACAATATAAACTTTCAGTGTGGATAGCAAAATGTGCGCATCCGCAGTAGTCCCATCTCAGGATGTTGAATGTCGACCCTCTGGAAATATAAAAAATAAATATTTTTTTACAGGAGGGCTATAGGACACATAAAAACACAATTCAGGTGTTAAAAAAAGAATATATTTTGTTTAGTTTGACCGGCAAAATCATCTGAAAAAAAAAAAAACTATCTAAATGATAAACTTCAGATAGAAAGAAAAAAAAAAAACAATCTGCCTGCTCAATAAATTGTGGTGGTCTTGACCATGTTGTGCTGAATGACGGCTGGCTTGACCGCAGTACAACGGTTCAATAGCCCTGTTAAAAAACAGAATATACAGATATACAGTTAGCATATTTTCTATTTAAACTAGTAAACTAACATTTAAATCTAGTTTAAAATGGATTAAAGTGGGCCACGCTGCTCCCACCCACCATAACCCTGGCAGCAGGTCCCACTACCGACCTCCCATGTTTCCCTGAGGGTCCTCAGAGCCCTGTGTAGCACCCTGTCAAAGCGTGCATGGGCCGCCTCGCCTCAGGGAGTGCACAAGCTAACCGGGCGCCAAGTCTGTGCAGGTTACCCGAAATGTTGCTCGGTGACACATTTCGAGTAACAAATATTATATTCTTCTAAGCGGACTTCACGAAATTGGCGTGGCTCCACTTGTACCATCAGTATTGAACTCACTTTGATCAAGTACAAACAGCAACAGAAAAACCGAGAGAGAACTGTTGAACTTTATAAAAATGCAGATCAAATGTTTAGAACACGTCACAGGCTGAGAATGACATTCGAGCTTCGGTTGGGTCAGTTACCATTTCTGTGTGGAGTTTGCATGTTCTCCCCATGTTGGCGTGGGTTTCCTCCAGGTGCTCAGGTTTCCCCCACAAATCCAAAGACATACGCTATAGGTGAATTGGGTAAGCTAAATTGTCCGTAGTGTATGAGTGTGTAAGGATGTTTCCCAGTGATGGGTTGCAGCTGGGAGGGCATCGTAAAACATATGTTGGATTAGTTGGCGGTTCATTCCGCTGTGGCGACCCCAGATTAATAAAGGGACTAAGCCAAAAAGAAAATGAACGAATTAATGAGTTTAATATAGACTGACAAATACACTCGTATAAGAAACCTGCCTGCAAAGCTTCAGTACTGGAAACTGGAAAATTATAGATTTGTGTAAAATGCTGTAACAGTGAGGTTCCTTTCAAAAACATATGAATACATTTTCTTTATCAGTGAGCTTGTATAAAGTTCATAATAAAATCAACATTTGGTTAGCATTATCAATCATCTTTTTTTCTTATTATTAGCTGTGTCTCTTCCACAAAATGATGCACCACATTACCAAACTGAACACACAAACTTTGTGTTTAAAAGGTTTAAATTTAATAATGATACATTTATTGATGTGTTATATTATCATTATATTCATTTATGTAATATACAACACTCTAGAATTGTTATAATTATTATAATATAATTTGCTACCTGCAGTTGTTTTATTATATTACACACAAATTCTGCTGTAAAAAAATGATCTGCCTGTATAATTTTCCTTTGTTGTAATTCTACTACTATTTTGATAATTTACTTTACTTTTAATTTATTTTATCGTCTGCACAGAAGTTCATATTTGACACTGGCATAAAACACACATTACCTCACTCAGACCCTAAATAATAATAATAATAATGAGGCTAATCTTTGTATTTCACACATAACAAGTAATCCAACAATTCGGATATTCTTCCATCTTCCCGTTTTCGAGATCGTCCGCTCTTTCGTTCAAGTCGTGCACAAGTTTCTCCAGGCTTTGTAGTTTAGTTTTGATCGTGGACAGTTCGGACCTGGTTTCTGCTTCTGCAATCCTTTTTTTTGTGCTCGTCTAGCTCAGCGCGGTGCATTTGCAGTAGCTGTGATATCGGGTCCACTTATCAGCTATGAGTTTAGAGATATTTGCTCTTTTTCGCAACTGCGTCCGACGGTAGGTTTGTGGATGAGTTTGCGTTAGCGCCGTCAGGATGTTCGTCAGCGTGGTAAACTGTTTTTTTACGTGGCGTATTTTCTCATTGCCTCAGAAGATAGTCCTTTATGCTCATAATGTAGAATGCTAAGTCTGAGCGTGTACAAATGTAACCTACTGAAAGCTTTGTAATAAAATATGACAGTGTGACACTACTGCTTCAAGCCGCCATCTTCGAACCTCCATTACTGTACCTGACAGCGGCGCTGTGACGTCAGGCATTCCAGGAATTTTTCAGAACCTTCGAACGTTCGATTTATTACAGACACGACGACAAACACAGAGACGACAAACACAGAGACGACAAACGATCCAGCTACAAGAGATGCAAACATTTACAGTCGTTGTTCATTCGTATTTCATTTAAATGTTTCTGTAAGTATTTTTGTTTAGCCTATTTGATTTATTTTCTATTTTTTTCTTGGATATTTTTTACTGTAAATGCACAATTTCTCTAATGAGGATAAGCTGCTGACTGTAACAGATAGACCAATTACTGATTATTGTTTTATGTTTTATTAATATGCTGCCATTTTGTTTAGCAAAAGTGGTTTAAAGTTGTTGACTGACACATTGTGACTCACCTAGATAGATGGATAGATAGATTTATTGTATGTATTATTGTATGATTTCTTTTTCTATAGTTGTCTTTATTATTTTACCATAGATGGAGGCCCACTCATATGAGGATCAGCTTGCTGCAGATGGTTTGAAGCACAGCAAAGGACAGACAGAAAAAAAAAAGTAAGGTTTAAGGTTGTTCAAAGTAGGGAACAACCTTAAATACTATCACCCGGTTTCACAGACAGGTCTTGTGTTATAATAACTAATGTTATTTCTAGATTAATTGCATTTTTAGGTTTCTCAGTTCATAATGTTTTATAACCAGATATCCTAAAATAAGTATTTCTTAGATAAAAAATAGCCTAATTTACTAAAGCCTAGCCCTTTACCTAAGCCATTTGTAAAACCAGGCCCATATCACACAATGTAACAGAAAATTTACAAGTCGATTTTTATTGCTTATTGTTATGTGCTTAATTTGAATATTGCCGTTTGGTTAAAGGTGCAGTAGGTGATCTGCCAGAATGCTAGCATTAGCATAATAGCTTAGAAATTTACAACCCTCCCCTGCCGTTGAAGGCCACGCCTCCTTAAAGGTGCGATATGTAAGTTTGACACTCAGTAATTGAACTAGGTATTGCACTCCTGGATCAAAATAGACGCAAACGCAGGATGCCGGATTGAGTACAGGAGCAAGTGATTTAAACCGTGTTCTAAATAAAAGCAATAGCACGTGATAGAGGGAATATTTTCCATATTAAAAGGAGTTTTTGTTCTAACCAACACCTCGAATTGATATATTAGAAACGGCTTCTATTTCTCACAGCTAAACATGTGAAACCTATGACAGTGATCACCTCAGGTAACCCTCGTGTGCTTTATTCAGTGCTAAATGCTAACAATGTGAGTTTGAATAGATTCTAAACCTTACCGTTTCGTAAGTGAGTGCTTATTCTGTGCTTCTGAATGGCTGTATTTACATTTCTGTTGTGTTTCGTCTGGTGCAAACAGCCAAACTGCTCATAACTGCGTATCTCGTCACAAAGCATATTGTTAGGAAACGCGGTTACAATGTAACCTGCTCACCTAATGTTTACGTTCGTAATATTTATATTATTTGCTAAATAATAACCTCATGTGGAACTGAATCGGTCTCATTTTGACGTCAATACTGTCCATTTTGGTCATGGACGCTTTCAGAGTCTTTCTTGAACCCGGGGTGCTGAATTATAATTGTCTAAACTGGCATTGTGCAGATTAAATTTACCTAAACACAGACATTGTTTCGGCACAAAAAAAAAAACATCTTCAAAGCAGAATATCTGACTTCAGCATTGTTTTTCAGTTAAACAAGTATGTTCACTTGGGATGTTTCTTAAATATCTGCACACATATTTTGGTATTTTTATGCTTTAGAAGAGTCAAAAACTTACATACAGCACCTTTAAGTCATGAACGTGCACTGATTTGACACTAGATCATGTCATTCATCTGTTAGACAACTCTATGGAGACACGCACTTTATCAAGTGTAGTTGTTGACAGGCCAGCAGGTGCAGGAATTATATTTCCCCAAAACTGTCACAGGCTGTCACTGTTCAAAAATGAACAAATGTGTGAATGTAAATCAAACTTAACCTCAGTAAAGCTGGTTAGGCGGAGGAGCACGTTTACTTATGTTTTGTTATTAAGCCAATTAAAAATTAGATCAGAAAAAAGTGCTAAAAACAGAAAAATCCTGTCATCTTTTAACATTACACTTACGTTCACATTACCAAGACAACGAGTGACTTTTCATTTTCAATTATGTTCACTGATCCTCGTACATCGGTTGTTTTCATCTCCTTTTACACTCTAAGAACTAAACGAATGCTTAGGTCTATTTACCTGACTATATTATCAATGCTGTTAAAGGTACTTCATGAACCTGAAAATAGCCAATCTTTTGCCAGATGTTTTCAGTGGCTGAACAACACTTCCGTGCATATAAACTTATTCATAAACAAGAACACAATCTACATATGCTTTGCATGGCTAAAATAGTTTCAAACATACCTGTCTAAACGTAATATTTCAGCCGTGGTGTCAACCTTCAGATCAATGTTTTGAACTGCATAATGTCATATTGCCCTTCAGCGAGCAAGAATAATTCTGATGTTGATTCAGGGTTTAGAAAAGTTTTGATTCTGCGTTTTTGACAGAAGCCCTTTCAGAAACAAACCTTTTATGGATACAAGGCCACGTTGGTCTTTCAGAAAGAAGTTCAGGTTGATGCAGAGTTTGCCTGATGACAGCTCTCTGTCAGATCCGTGCTTCGCGTGTGCGCGCGAGTGACGTATCGGTTTGCTTAAAGAGACTGCTCAGAAATTCAAATTTAAATTTGTTGACAGACAGTTTGAGATACCTGTCGTAATTGAGTTATTTGTCGGTCCGACAATATTTAATTGGATAAACATTTTTTTGTTTTATGCCTCACCCAGAATATAAAAATACATATAAATACATTTAGATTATTAACTTTAATCATTACTACTGGAATGTGAAGAGACTTTCAACTAGCACAACAAAAAATGTTTCTGAAGACAATCACCTACTGCACCTTTAAGCGTTTGTACACTCTCAGAAAAAAAGGTACATGGTGGTACAAATAACACGGTGCTTTTGTTCCTTTGTAAAAGTTGTACCTTATAAGGTACAGAATTGCTTTCCACCAGGGGTGCGCGGGGTACAAAGTAATGCAGGGTTAAATGTAAAACAGAGTTTTAAGGTATTTGCTCAGGGTTAACAGTGGCATGCTTCCGAGGTTTTCACCCCAGTGTCAGCAGACATCTTCCTGACTATTATTGAAAAAGTTTGGCGAAATTTGGAAGAGAAACACAGGAGAAACCATTTTTGCAGCATAAAAGTATTTTTTATTACAGTCAATATTTTTTTATTAAGGAAAAATCTGTGAAAGTATGTCAGTAAAATCTTATATTGTTGTGATTACCGTCTTCTAGGCTAAAAGATGAAACCATTTTGGAAGATGTAAAAAACACACAGTGACTGCTAGCCAGTTTTGAGGAAAACATGACAGCGGGGTTAGTTGTAACAGGTGTTACAATTAAGCCACACACTGTTGGACACCAATTAAACTAACAAAATAATTTTTTGAATTTTGAGTGTAATGTTGAGAACTAAACAAAAATGTTTATTGTTTAAAATAAAATAAAAATGTTTTTAATAGAAAATATAGTTTTAATAGAATAAGAAATAGAATAGAATAAAAAATGTTTTATTGCTAATTATGCAAATAAATGCATTGTATAATAATGGATAATAATGCAAATAGATTCAAATGTGTTTATCCAATAAACAAAAAAATAAATAAACATTGTGCTATGTAGAAAAAAAAAGAAATGAGCCAATTACTGAGGAAAAACAGCTACTTTTTAAAGTAAACTGAATTTAAATTAATTGTGTGAAATCTGCCTTTATAAGCCTGTGTTACAACTAACCCTCTGACTGTTACAACTTGCCCCGCTGGTGGGGTAAATAGTAACATTTTTACTCCTGGCACTTTTGGCAATACTGCACAGAAACCACAGGTCCGACAATCAAGAGGCTTGTGTGTTGTTGGTAAAAAAATATATGGTTTGTCCAACCCTATTACTTTGTTCAAAACCAAAAGTTGTTACTTTGTGCCCCGCTCTCCCCTACGCATAAGCTGGCAAAAGTCCTGCATATGCAAAGTGTTCATGCAGACATTTTACTATTGTAAAACTAATCAAACATTGTACATATCTCGTTACAATACTTTTGCATAATTCTATTTCTGTTTTAAAATAAAGTAAATTAACTTAACTTTTAAGTGATTACACAGGTATTGTGTGAAAATTGGAGAAAAAAAGCTTTTATATTGTACATGGGGGAATGTATTTCTGCAACATTTTTGGGGATCTTTGTAAGATCTTCTGATTTATGTTAAAGTATTTTTTTTCTTTATTGTAAATGGAAAAGGTGCATTTACACAAAAAGAAAGATTTTAAGAAACATTGTTAAAAAATGTGTTTGATGTTTTATATTTACTGAAAATAAATTGACCCATTTTGGATAAAGCAAAATTCCTTTAAATAGTTGTTGACACTGTTAAGTTTACATTTGACACTGTTAAGATACAACGTGTCTTGTCACTGTAGTGGTACCTTCATGAATCAGATTTGTACCTTTGATGAAGGTACAATATTGTATCTGCAGGTTTTAAAAACCAAAGGAACATTTTGGTTTCCCATGATACAAATCATGTCCTTAAAGGTATAAACTGCAATGGTACAAATTTGTTTCTCTGTCTTAAGGTACAATTCTGTTTCTCAAAAATGTACTGCCCCAGTGACACGGGTTTGTACCTTCTTTGGTACAACATTGTACCATTTTCTTCTGAGAGTGTATGTTGACATTGTTGGATTGTGAGATTCTCATGATTGTTGTTGTGCTTTATTTGTGTTTTTAACTTGGGTTGTCTTTATTTGTGTATGACCTGCCTATTTATGTATTTGTATATCTGGATAAATCGGTAAGTACATGCAGACAGATAGTCATAGTCATCCTAATAGGAGGGGGTGTTGGTGGGCACAAATAGACTGAGATAGTTCTACTAATAGGACAGGGTGGTGTGGACATAGACAGATAGACAGACATGATCCTCCTAATCATGGATCCGGATGCCCTTCCAGCTGCAACCCATCACTGGGTAACACCTACTCAAACACACACATACACTACACAATTTAGCTTACCCAATTCACCTATAGCTTATGTCTTTGGACGCAGAGCACCCGAAGGAAATGCACACCAACACGGGGAGAACAGATAGACGTAGTCCTCCTAAAAGGAGGGGGTGGTGGTGGGCATAGAGAGATAGAAAGACAGACAGACAGACATAGCCCTCCTAACAGAAGGGGTTGGTGATGGGCACAGAATGACAAACAGACAGACAGACATAGTCCTGAAATTTGGAAGACCCTGTCAGTTAGTCTGTCTGTCTGTCTGTCTGTCTGTCTGTCTGTCTGCCTGCCTGCCTGTCTGTCTGTTTATCTATCCAATAAACAGAAATAGTTATCCTAATAGGAGGTGGTGGTGGGCAGAGACAGGAATTCTGTGTGTCTGTTTGATAGGTAGATAGACATACAGACGGTTATAGTCCTAATACAAGGAGGTGTTGGTGGGCATAGAT
>CAIGQZ010032649.1:8129939-8164564 GCA_903798205.1 Danio tinwini | reverse complement strand
AATGTATGGATAAAAACTACATTCTCCATGATGTTATGCAAAACCTTAACTATATTTAGGTGGATTTATATATTTATATGTATATATATATATATATATATATAAAAATATATATAAATATAAAGTGTGTAACATCTAACTACGTTAATCCACCTAAAAATAGTAAAGGTTTTGCATAACATCATGGAGAATGTAGTTTTTATCCATACATTTAAACCAATCTGTCAAAACTGATGTGGAATGTGCCACCTTTTAGACCACTGAGAAGCTAAATTCCACCTCTCCAGAAAAAGAGTAACGTCAATACAAAAAACTAAATGATAAAGAAGCTGCTTCAGAGGAAGATGCTGTGCAGTCTTTACATTGTCTTCCTTCTGATCCCAACATTAGTAAAGAGTGGATGAACTTTATTTATAATGAAGTTCTAGACCCCATAATTAAAATAGAAAAGGCAGATCAAGATCTAATCAGCATCTAATGTTTACAAGCATTCTGTTGGTCCAGAATGTGGATTTGCACTAATAGGGATAAGAATTAACTGATAGTTGCCAGTTATTATCTGTTGCTTAACTGTATACCTGGAACATTTGAAACACACACAAACTGAACTCTTCTGTGATCACGTAACTTAGTTTCATGAAAGTAAGAGCAAATTACTGATACCTTCAATCCTCTTCAAAAGAAGTTCAACTACCGCCAATGCATCCGTTCTTACTGATGAATAGCTTTTGTTTTCTGTGAAAGAAAAACTGTGATTTTATTTGGTCATCAAGGAAAATATACTCATCATACTTGTGGACCCCAAAGAAATTGTTCTCTGAAAACATGAAAGATTTTTGGGTGAGCTACCCTTAATCTCAGTCAAGTTTAGATTAGAAGATAAGAAGCTCCACCTAGTGGTGACGCGAGGGCAGTGCAGGTTTCTGACAACAGCTCCGTCAGAACAGCAGCATTCTGATGTTCCTTATCCAGCAGCAACAACCTAGAATATTCAAACACAACACAATAGTCATAAGAGAACACAAAATATTCGTAAAAGCATGTCACTAAGAAATTTTACCCCATTTCAGCAAAAAACTAAATAGAGTATTAACTTAATTAACTAAGAAACATTTCTGTAAAAAAAATTGTGTTCAGGGAAAACATAGGTAGGTAGGTAGGTAGGTAGGTAGACAGATAGTATAGTAAGTGGTTTATCTATCTATCTATTTATTTTATAGATCTATGGTTTCTACTTAATAAATTTAGCCAGTTTTATCATCGTCATTTTTAGTGTCAAATATTTTCTAGTATTTATTGTAACAATATTATTGATAATATTAACATGTATTCACTGAAAGAAAAACAATTCAATATCTTCAGAGAAAATGATTTCATGGTTTGTTTTTCTTTTTTTTTTCATATTTTACTCACACACAAAAGGTCTCAACCCTGTTCCTGGATCCCCACTATCCTGCAGAGCTCAACTATATATAATATAATACACAAGCAGACATGCTAAAGCAGGGTAGAAATAAACTTTGCAGGACAGTGAGCAGAGTTTGAGACCTTGAGCTTATATTAAAATTTTATTTCAGTTTCATTCATACTGGACACTAGAGGGTGCCCTTGTGCATAATCTCCACATACAAGTTACTGAAGTAAAGATGTCAGCTATTAATGCAGGACAACAAAAAAGATAAAGATGAGAGAAACAGATAAATGGATCAAATATGAAGACAATAAACAAACACTTGAGGCATTATTATGGATTATGTGTTCTAGCCATCCTGGATATTTTAAAAGCATAAAGTATATTATAGCAATATGCTAATTGACCTAGCATGATTTATCCTTCATTCTGTGAAGTTAAACCATGTCTGGTCACAAAAAATTGTTGTTTTCAACACTCAATCAGTGTTATAAAGTGAATTTACAGTATAAAGTATGTCAGCAAATCTCTGTTTGTAAACAGTTTAAAACACGCACATCTATTGCGCACGAAATACAATTAAAATACCTCCCTGCACAGACCAATTTTAGGTTTTACCATTATTATAAGTAAAATAAAATTTATTGTGAGAAGAATTTTTACTGGTATAGTTGCACACGATAAGATATCCCCCATCCCTAATGCAGAGTTCACACTGCATGATTTTAACCCTGATTTTGACTCGCCGACAGGTTGTCGTCACTAGTGACAATCCCACAGTAGGAAAAATCAAGGACGCGATCTGAGAGAATCAGATCAAGATAGAGGAGTCAAATCATGCTGTGTGAAATGTTTTCTGATTGAGAATAACATCCGGGATTCACCTACAGCCAATGAGAGATCAGCATTCACTAGTACGGGTACCTGCAGGCCAGTGGGAGGCTGGGGGAGAAGTTAAAAGCACTTATTTTCAGTTTATTTAGACTTAAGAAATAAAGGAAAAACTAGTGTAAATTTGGCAGGAGCACTGTGTCTGTTTGATGTGTCTTCTGATCAATATCACAATCAGGTCAAAAAGTTGAGCAAAGATTGTTACTTCTCTTCAAAAGCCAGGTGAGCAACATAAGTAAATTTTTTTTAAAGCTAAAGCCTTCTTTTTCCTTTATGTAGTTAATAACGAAAGATATACTTCGTGACCTCACATTGTTTCCATGTCACTTCTCGCGTGTGTTTGGCTATGAGACGTAGTTTGGACAAAGTTGTTGTGATTCTTCCTATTTTAAAGTCATGCAGTACGAACTCTCCTGTCGCCGATCCATCCTACAGTGTAAACACAGCACCGACAGAACGCTAGCCCAGAAAGTCATGCAGTGTGAACACGACTATTTTGAAAATCATGCAGTCTGAACTCAGCAAAATGTGTTGTCCAATAGACAATAGACCAATTTTTTACATTCCCAAAAATGTGCATGACTGATCATACAAGGCTTTAAATGAATCATAAAACACAACATGTAAATGCAGGTGTACTATACCCTTGATAGAAGACCTTCATGGCACGCAGGACCCCCAACTGGACCCTCCATGTGCTCAACTTCAGCCTATCACACATTAAGTTACAAACCTCAATCTGGAACTGATCTGTAACACAAAAAACACTGGTTATGAATCACCTTGTGTGTGTGTGTGTGTGTGTGTGTGTGTGTGTGTGTGTGTCTGTGTGTGTTTTATGACAGAAACCTACTCTGTGTCTGAATGGTTTTAGGCCAGGCCTTTCCAAGCGTCTCATATGCACACAGCAAAACTTCTGTCTGTAATTCTCGAGCTTTAGCATCATCATCATCATCATCGTCATCATCATGTCTAGGAGAACTGGCACTAGCTGGCTGATTCTAAACAGGAAAATAATTATAAT
Source organism: Danio tinwini (assembly GCA_903798205.1). Classification (NCBI taxonomy): domain Eukaryota; kingdom Metazoa; phylum Chordata; class Actinopteri; order Cypriniformes; family Danionidae; genus Danio; species Danio tinwini. Next base: position 8,161,238 of record CAIGQZ010032649.1, on the reverse strand, counting down.
AAAAAATATATTTTTAAAAGCATGTGGAGCTCCCCAAAACACTTATTAACACTAGAACATTTAATATCAGAGCTATTCTTTACTCAAATGGGTTTAATGAGCAAAACCCATGGAGAGATTAACTATATTTAGGTTTATTGTACCTTTTTAATGAGAGGAACTACAATCTCTGCGACTTCATGAAAACGATCCACTTGCGTTGACTCCAAGATGTTTCCTGCGCTACGCAAAGCTGCCATTTTATACACCAGACTCTCCTTTTTGCATTCCTTCAGGACCAGATCCAGCACCTCGTTCACTGTCGGTTGACCGGCTGCAGGCTTCTGGAGCTCCACACTACACACACAATCAAGTATTTGAAGTACAGTTTACTAACCCAGAAACATCAAGATAACTATATTTAGGTTCAGGTTTCTTTTTATTGATTATTTCTGAGTTCAATTATTTGCTACAGCAGCTCAGTGATGTTTTCAGGACAACAAAACTCAGACATAAAACTCAACAAAATAAGCAAACAAGAGACAAAAGAAGCATGCACGACTCCAAACAGGACTTTGTGTTACTTTCTGTTGCAAAATATAACTTCACTTCAAAGTGATAGGTCACCCAAAAATGAAAATTCTCAAGTTTCACTGCCAGCAAACTAACAGTTGGAGGGGCGTGTGAATATGTCATATGTCATCAGAGAAGGCCATTCCAGATGTGAATGTAAACGGTCAGATTTGGATTATAGATCACCAAACTGTTCACTGTTTTTTCTGTAGGTTAACTTGTAGGCATTAACGGTTTACCTTAAGTATAACAATGTGCTAGTAAAATAAACAGTCAAACATGATTTTATGCAAACTTAAGATTTAAAAAAAATCAGTTGTCTTTAATAAGCAGGATAATGTGAATTTAGCTAAAACTTATGCCAAATAATAATAATAATAATAATAAGCACAATTCCTGTCAGACAATAAAAAACAATGGCTAGATGTACATTAGCCCTTCTTTTTTTGTTTAATTACAAATCATATAAAGTCATACGCACATCTTTGTGTGTGTGTGTGTGTGTGTGTGTGTGTGAGAGAGAGAGAGAGAGAGAGAGAAATGAAGAGAATCTAACCTGCATTTAGACACTACAGATGCAACAGCTTTCAACAGTTCTTCCTGTATAAAATACAAGAAGCCATTATACTTTAAGGATCACAAATAAAAGTAAGAGAAAGTTTGAAAATTAGGGTTAGGGTTTGTCTCCAGCTTTAGCAGAAACACAATCATTAATTATTGAGTAGCCTTGCCCAGGTGCATAAAGTCTGTCCCTCAGCATGGAGCATGTGTTTATTAAGATTGATGGTATATTACCTTTCCTGCCCATGTGCGTCCTGCAAGCCCCTGTAGTAGTGCACTTAACACCATGCCCAGGTGAGGTGCTACCAATGAGCCAGTTTGTTGCTTAGCAATGGTTGCCATGGCAGCGGCACCTTGAGCCTTCATCTTCCAGGACTGAGACTGCAGAGCCCTCTGAGTAATGCCTATAAGCTCAGTCATGTACAACCTGATTCCGCCGAAGCTGCCTGAGGTAACACAATGCACAAAATAATAAAAAAAGACTGCTTCTATATCATTTTTATTAAGGATCTGGAGTTAATTCAGCCTCTTATGACTACAGCATACTGTAGGTCTCAAACTGGATTCCTGGTGGGCCGCAGCTCTGTACAGTTTTGCTCCAACCCTGATCAAACACAGCTAATCCAATTAATGAAGGTGTTTATAACTCTTTTGAACACCTCGATTATTTGGATCAGCTGTATTTGATTAGGGTTGGAGCAAAACTGTGCAGAGCTGCAGCCCTCCAGGAATCCAGTTTGAGATCTATGGTCTACGGTGTGTAGAACAATACCATTTGTCATCAGTTTTTTTTTTTATTAATAAACACTTAGTAAAAAAAAAAAAAAGATGCATTACGATGCTCGAAAGTAAAGGTAAAAGAAATCTACAATTATAAAAGATTTTCATGTAAATGCTTTTTCACATTCTGTTCAAAGAATCTAAACAGAGTATTGTGCTCAAGTCTTACGCCACTAGCAAAAATAAGTTCAAGTCAGTATATATATTATTATAAATTTTGTATTTTTTTTGGTGCAGTGTGTCAGTTTCAAACTGTATTTTTGCCATTAATTGTAATATTCCAGTGAGATGATTGTATGCACAAAGAGTCTGACAGCAGGCAGTGCTCCACTCAGAGATCTGATCTCACAATAATTTATGGCCCGTTTCCACTGAGTGGTACAGTACGGTACATTTTTATGGCCGTTTCCAATATCAAACGGCCCGTTTTTACTGAGTGGCACAGTACAGTATGGTTTGGTACGCTTTTATGGCCGTTTGCACTGTCAAAGGGTACCAAAAAGCAATTCATATATGATATGTGAAAGACCCGTACAGCTTTACTTCGACATTTCCTGAGCAAGAATGACTTTGTCTGAAACTTTCTGTAGTACACCACACCCACCAAAAGGGTACCATTTGGTACCGTACTGTACTGTGGCTAAAAAAAAATGTCAAGAAACAGACCGAGACAAATACAGAAGAGCTGTGGCAACATCTCCCAAACAATTAAAGAAACCTACCTGCAAAGCTACCTGAAAAACTAAAAAGCCATTATGAATGCAAATGGTCACACCAAATGTTGATTTAATTAAATACATAGAAGTTAATAGATAATTGATAAATAAGATATATTTATGGCATTATTTTTTTTAATAAATATATATATATATATATTTTTCAAATATATGCATGCGTTTATTAATATACACATAATAAATATACACAGTGCACACACATATATTATGTCAAAACAAACTTTTATTTTGGATGCAATTAATTTTTGCCCAGTACCTACCAGGTACGTGTTCCTGCCAAACCTCAGACCACAGGTTGGCTTCAGCGCTCTCTCCTTTCTCCTCCTCGGCCTCTTGGTGCATGCCCAGAAACGCCAGCGGAAGAGCCACTCCAGCATGAGCCTTCAGCACATCTGGACTGTAGTGACTGATTGCATGAACCACCAGACAACATGAGGACTTGTACAGCGCCTCTGAAAATCACAGAAAGATACTTCATATCATTTTAATAGCACAAGAATTTATAATAACAAGCAGGGCTTGATATTAACTTTTTTTGATTACCAGCCACTGTGGCTAGTAGATTTCCAACATTACTAGCCACTCACCATTTTCACTAGCCACAATTTTGTTGTTGGTAAAATATATTTATTATGCAAAAATTTGACTTTGGCATGCTAAAATTACTTGATTTAGACTTTGTGTTATGTCCACACGCCTCCTCATTTATTTCACTTTGTGTATGAACTACCTCAATGTTCATGAGCAAATGGGCTGTGGATTCACAGTGTTGCATTGCAATTCGTTATTATTTCACAGGACTTTTCAGAGCTCAACACTGAGGATTTACCAAATTTATCTCTGACCACACCAACAATATATAACTATTTCTTAGCCACGAATGTTAACATGTCAAAACATGAGAAATACAGCTGTATACATGCTCTTTTTATTCAACAAAACCTTTCTTAAAAACATTTACATTTAAAAAAAATTGTTATTGCCATGTATCTAAAACTAGTAGCCTAGTCTGCCCAGGCTAAAGGTCTCTCAGATCACTAGTTAACCACTCATATTACTTTATATTAAAGCAATGTTATTGTAAAAATGATAATTAAACAGGTGATCAGGTGAAAAACATACCGTGTGTGATAATGGAAAGATGATTACGCGTGACGCGCACACAGGTAACGTTAGGCATATAATCTGTTCTCTTCAAAGAATAATCTCTTCAAACAGGCAACCGCTGCTGCTTACAAAAAGACATATTTTAGAAACATCCGAAACTTTTGAAAGCAGCAGGATTGTGAGTGCATGAGCATCACTTCAGTCTATTTGAAAGAGAACCAATCGCAGCAGTTGCGTTTTCAGTCACTGTTGCTTCGCACCAGGAAACAGGAGCGCGCATGCTTTTTAAACAGTCGCGTGCATCACATCACCTGTGCGCGCGAGTGATCATCCTCTCATTCTGTTATCCTTTGCTTGCGTGAATGCTATTTTTGTTGGTCATGCTGCTTCTCGATTCTAAGATGACATATGTACGCATATTGGGCCATCTTTATAACCCTGCTTTTAGGATATCCAATTTAAAAATGATCTTCAACCAGGCAAAGAGGCTAGTGAGAGTGGTTGTCTAACCCGCCATAGCTCAAATCTACCCACATTTGGCAGGTTGGCGGGTGTTAATGTAAAGTCCTGATAACAAGACAAGGGCATGCATTTATTATGACTATGAATTGGCTGAAATAATACTTAAAATCATAACCCGCATACCCTCTTTTTCCAGATACCAGGTGTTCAGTTTCTGCAGAAGCTTCTCAACACTGCTGTCCTTGGCTGTCTGATGAAGAAAACAGAGGATTGTTTTGTTGCCCTGTTGCTTTAAGTTCACCTTTCAATTGAAACAATCATTCAGGCATGTTTTCATACCCTGACCAGATGTCCAATAGCAAAGGCAAACGACTTCTGAACTACACTACTACGGTCATTGATCCCATTTAGGAGTGCACTCATCAGTTTGCCTGTGGAAAAACAAGAAGCATAAAAGGACATGGAGACATCGCAGAAGATCATGTATTGTCATGCTGTTAACAATATACAAGTATAGTTTTGGTATAAAACTTAAAGGGGTGACAACACGGTGGCTCAGTGGTTAGCACTGTCGCCTCACAGTAAGAAGGTCGCTGGTTTGAGTCCCGGCTGGGTCAGTTGGCATTTCAGTGTGGAGTTTGCATGTTCTCCCCGTGTTTGCATGGGTTTCTTCCGGGTGCTACGGTTTCCCCCAGTATACATGCAGTATGGGTGAATTAATTAACTAAATTGGCCATAGTGTATGTATGAGTGTGCATGTGAGAATGCATCCGCTGTGTAAAACATATGCTGGATAAAATTAGTGGTTCATTCTGCTGTGGCAACGCCTGATTAAAGAAACGAAGCCAATAGAATATTAATGAATAAATTAACTTAAAGGGGTTGTCCACTACGATGCCATATTTTAAACTTTGGTTTTTGTGTAATGTAGCTGTGTGAACATTAACAACATCATTGATTGTAAGGCGTTAAAAGTTCAATGAACAATGAAAGTTCAATGAAAGGGAGACATTGGCTTTTACAGAGTCAGCTTAGAAAAGCCTACAGAGATCGAAGTTTGGGGACTACAAAAAAAATACATCCGGGTTAACGATGTAAGCTAAGTAGCAGAATATAATTATGGAAGGAGATGTAAAAAACAAATGTTTTTATTTAGTTTAAAAACTTATTTATTTATTTTTTTTACAAATTAAGCATGAGTACTCATAGTGAGTGTTTTGCACCCCATAATAATAACCAAGCTTTAAAATAGCACTCTGCACCACTCCTTTAAAAACTTGATAGTTGAGTATTTCCTGTTGACTAAAACAAACAAGAAAAAGCATTTTGGAGAAAACATTTTCAGCAAACACACAGATTAGATTCGATTTCGCAGAGGAAAAACAGTAGTTAATTTCATTTACTCTGGAATTCTTTTACAGAGGTCATGTGGAGAAAAAAAAACACAGACACTTTAAAGCTAGTCCAGTCCAAACAGGACTTGTGTAAACAGATGTGTAACAGTGCGAATATACCTGAATATGGTGTGAGATCTTGAGGGCACTGCACCGTCAATGACACAATCACACTGGCACATCCTCCCTAAAACAGCACACAGAGAACTATTAGCCTGTAAAATGAAAAAAATAAATTGTCTAATAAAATCTAGAAGGATGTGTACCTTTGTTCCAAGTCCAATTCCACTCTTTAATAGATCACATAGTTTGGGAACAAGCTCTCCTAGAACGGACACATCCAAGTGCTGAAGACACTAAAAACACAAAAACAGGGCATATAAAAGTCCAAAACACTCTTTAAAAATGCTGCAAATGTGGCTTCATTAAATACAACTAAATACCTATTTGTAATAAATAGAGATAACTTCTAGAGAGCTTCTCAGCATTGACATGGAGCTTATGCTACATAAGGACCAACAAAATAATGTGCCTTACCATATTAATGGTTTCCATCATTGGTGAAGACTTAGCTGCGCTTAACCTAGCAGCATCCATAGCGCTCTGCCAAAGAAAGAAATTGTGAATATCCTGTTTTCACAAAAATTGTCTGAAGAGTATCTACATTTCTGGCACAAAAACAAACTTTTTCCAAGTTTCAAACTTTGTCCATTAACCATTGTTTGGACAAGTCTAGTGTCAAAATTAAAACAAATGCCAAACATTGGACCATTTATCAAAGCAAAACATTTTTGCTAAATGTAAATAACATTTTTATTTTGGCAAAAAAAAGTTTATTATTTTATATATTTGTATTTACATGCCGATCTGAATAATGATTTATTTATAATTATTGTATCTTATTTTTTTTTACTTAACTACAGTGAAAATAAATTAAGCAAATTCTTGGATGAGCATATTTAAATCAGAATTAATAAATTAGAATTGAAGCACTGTTTAGATCATGGATTTAGATCATGTTCAAAGAACTCAAATAAAATTAGTTGCTCTTGAAGAAATCCTAATAAAGAAATCCAGTTTCTGAAATATTTATCAAATCATTTAAATAAAAAATTTTTATTGTTCTGTTTTTGACAGAAGCACAGGACAATAGTTGAAATAACACCATAAACAGATTTAATTTTAAATTTAATTCAAGCAATGTTTCTTTTGAAGTATTTTTCAGGCCTTGAATCCATATGTCTGAAATTCAAGTACTTCCAAGTAGTTTCAAGATGTGTGGAAACCATAATAAATAGATCAATACAGGACATGAAGAGTGTATACAAAAAGAATATAAATAATTGATTTCTTTGTTTTATGCTTAAATGTGTGATGGAGAGACTGCACCAGCATTTTTGCCTTATTTTAGGTTCACCATGTTAGCTTTACCATTTAAGCAGAATAGCTTTCATAGGAGCCAACAGCTGATGGCAAATGCTCATTTTAGCCTTTTATTATTTGGACCCAATTATACTGTGGTGCAATTTTCCTTTCAAGATCAAGCAAACCTTTACCATTTGCACTCCTAGTTCAGAAGGCTGCTCACCTTCTCCTGCTCCGTGGCCCTCAGACTGAGGTAGTTGAGCACCTGCGGCTCCAGAACACTCAAGGCCTCCAGCAGAGCCGGGATGAGTCGAGGAGCATGAGGCTTTAGACGGCTGCCTGCGCTCTTACTGATCTTCACTAAAGTCTGGATACTAACACACAGCAAAACTCACTATTACACTCAAAGCATAATTAATTAAAGCGATTTATAGTTGCAGTCAAAATTTTTAGCCCTCCTGTTTTGTTTTTTGGGTTTTTTAATTTTTTTTTATTTCCCAAACTATGTTTAACAGAGGAAAGAATTTTTCACAGTAATTCCAATATTTTTTTTTCTTGTGGAGAAAGGGTCATTTTTTAAAGAAAGAATAAAGCTGTTTTTATTTATATTTTTTTTTACATTTTAAATGTCATTATTATCCCCTTTAAGCATTTTTTTGTCTACAAAACAAGCCATCATAATACAATAACTGCCTAATTAACCTATCTTGCCTTGTTAAACTGAGTAGCCTAGTTAAGCCTTTAAATTGCACTTTAAGCTGAATACTAGTATCTTGAAAAATATCTAGTAAAATATTATGTTCTGTCATTGTGTCAAAGATAAAAGAAATATATATATATTTAAAGCTATTATGTTTAGAAATGTGTTGAAAAATTTCTCTCCATTGAACAGAAATTGGGGAAAAATATACAGGGGCTAATAATTCAGGATGGCTAATAATTGTGACTTCAACTGTATATATATCTGACCGATCTTACCTGAGAGTCCGCACTTCAGTTACATTGCTGACAATGCCTTTGTCCAAAAGAGTTGGCAACAGCACAGCCACTGTCCTCTGTGCAGTAGCTCCTGTAGATTCGCACATGCGCACACACACCTATTGGACAAACATACATAGCCTCCATGTTAGTTATCTGTCTGTTGGTGAGGGGAAAGTCATTGGAGATATCCAGTAAGGTTATGCAACTTACTTTACTGAGAGTCTTTAAAGTCAAATCTGCAGCCTTACGAACTGATTCCTATAGGAAACAACATATAAAAACAGAAATATGTTAGTACAGGTCCTGAACTCAATAAAACGTACAACAGCCTTTCATTTCTCACCTTTATATCATCTAGGACCCGAAACAGTGTTTCCCAGATTTCTGACAGTCGGTCGATTATTTCATCTGCCTGCCTTCCACGTATCAGATCGTTCAAAGCCAGGCAGCTGAAGAAAATAACATAACAAGGACAGATGATTTACAGGGTTTCTGCGAATCAAAATTAAGACCTTTAAGAACATTATGAATGCAATTTCAGACTTAAACAGGTCTAAATGCTAAGGAATTTTTAAATGAGCAAGTTGTGCCAGTGGAAAAGTCTTTAACTTTCCCATTTAAAAGAAATGTAAATAATGTTTCAAAACAAGCAAACGAGTTGCATAAATGCACATTTTTTCAACATAGATTATCTTTTTTTTTTAAGGTTTAAAAATATATAATAAACTAAATATAAATAAATTTACATGGACATAGCAAAATTAAGACCAATTAAATAAGTATTAAAGAATTAGGACATTATCTGAATGAAAGACTTTCTAAGATTTTAGCTTTAAACTTAATACATCAAGACCCCGCAGACACTCTGATTAAATTAAATCTAGATTAAATTAAAAGTATATATTGAAGGATTCGGATTTAAACCTTCCAGTTCATCTCAGCATGGATCAATGTTTATACTTTTTCTCATCATCCTGTTTCTCATAATTTTTATTAAATATGATTATTTGAGTTTTTAACTTTGAAATTATTTCAACTAATGAATAAGTTAAATACACTGCTTTATGTAAGAATGTTCAGTGCATTTGCCTGTCTTTTTGTAACTATTTTCAGGAGCCACCAAACTAGGTCAGAGGTCACGGAGACCTTGGGTGAAAATGAATGGCTGAGGACCGGAAACAACTTTTATTGTTATTTCTATGAGTTAATACTATCTTAAATGTCTTAAGTGATTTAGCAATTTTTTTGGTTAATTCTTTTAAAGTGATTCTACTTCTTATTCAAGATAGACTTGGTGTAGTGAGAATTTAACTGTCTGAATGTAGATTATACTGGTTTTTAACCGGTTTTGGTAAAGGCTGAGAGTACACTCAGCCTTGGGTAAGAAACAGATTGTACTTTAAGTGTGTGTGTGTTCTATTTGATTGTAGATTCTTTTCACTGGTCTGGAGTCAGCTCCAAACAGTCTAGTGGATGTCTGACGTTTATGCTTAAGATATTGTTCAGAATTGTACGCACGCACCCACGTGGAAATTTTAAAAGTCTATCTGTGTTTTAACCAATCAGGTTAGAACATCTATATGTATGACGCAGTTAATGACGTTATGTGACAGTATGATTGTTATTGATTTGTGATTGTAAGCAGTGGCCTAAGAACTCATTGCTAGTGTTGAAGCTGGCTTCTGCTGATGAAACTGCAAACTATCTTCAGTAAACTTTATTTATTTATTTGAATCTCTGACTCCGGCTCTTCTTCATGTGACAGTCTGGTCATTCTTTGGGTTAAAACTGTAAATTACCCCTACAATATAATTTTTTTCTCTCTTATATAGACATGCTACCTTGACTCCCGCACCCTCCACATGTTACTAGTGAGGTTGGATATAACATCTTGAAGAATTTCCTTAAAATATTTCTCCACCTGTCAAACACACAAAAGTCAGTCATAAATTCTTAACTCTTTAAAATGATGTCCATAGTTCAAATAATAATAATAATAATAACAATAGATAATAACTAACAATGGTTTTGTCTGTAACAAGAGCATCCCAAATGCTGGTCATGGCCTGCCTGATGGCCAGGTTGGGGTCAAACTGGTATCTATAAAGACGGGGAACCAACTGAGGCAGGAAAGGAGCCAGCTGCTCACCCGCTTTGGCTGCAATAATGTTAAACCCAAATGCTGCACCCTACAGCACAAGAGGAGCAAATGATCACTGCATGCTACTGAAAAAATATTATGATGTTATGGTAATTTTCTACAGCTTACCTTCCTGGAATTCCACATTGCATGGTGATTGGCAAGATTCATGAACTTGTAAACAAGATCTGGTTGATTTAGATCACTGGCCAATGCACAAAGCTCCTTGTAGGTTGAGAGTCCTTGTCTACAAAATGGAGAAAAAAAGCAGCATGTGATAAAAGAAAATGTACTGTACAGAAATGCCTATAAGAATTAAATTCGCAATTCAGTCCTAATGCCTGGAAGTGTTTCTACAAATTCTGAAATAAAATAAAATAGACATACCCATCAGGTGCTTTACCAAGGGCTTCCCCTTGGAAAACTTCAGTGTCCTCTGAGACAGCATGTTTGGCTCTGGAAACATAAAATCCCACAGTTCTCAAAAGAATCTGAAGCTAAAATGCAATAAAAAATATTATTCTGTAATGAAACTCATTGAAAGATTTAAAATATTTACAATTTTATTCACTTAAGACCATACCAATAAAGGCTATCTCAGAATAAATTACCAAAGTTATACTTTAATAAATACCTTAAATGACAAAAGCCACTTAAAATTGACAAGACAAAACATTTTTTAAAATACATACAAGTGATACTTAAAATTAATCAGTTACACTTTGCCATATGCAGTGGGGGAAAAAGTATTTAGTCAACCACCAATTGTGCAAGTTCTCCCACTTAAAAAGATGAGAGAGGCCTGTAATTCCCATCATAGGTATACCTCATGAGAGACAAAATGAGAAAAACAAAATACAGAAAATCACATTGCAGAATATTTAATGAATTTATTAGCAAATTATGGTGAAAAATAAGTATTTGGTCAATCACAAAATTTTGTCTCAATACTTTGTTATAAACTTCTTATTGGCAAGGACTGAGGTCAAACGTTTTCCGTAAGTCTTCACAAGGTTTATACACTGTTTCTGGTATTTTGGCCCATTCCTCCATGCAAATCTCCTCTAGCGCAGTGATGTTTTGGGGCTGTAACTGGTCAACATGGACTTTCAACTCCCTCTATAGATTTTCTATGGGGTTGAGATCTGGTGACTGGCTTGGCCACTCCAGAACCTTGTAATGCTTCTTACGAAGCCAATCCTTTGTTGTCCGGGCGGTGTGTTTGAGATCATCATCATGCTGAAAGACCCAGCCACGTTTCATCTTTAATGCCCTTGCTGAAGGAAGGAGGTTTTCACTCAAAATCTCAAATACACGACCCCATTCATTCTTTCCGTTACACATATCAGTCATCTTGGTCCCTTTGCAGAAAAACAGCCCTAAAGCATAAGGTTTCCACCCCCATGCTTCATAGTAGGTATGTTGTTCTTTGGATGCAACTCACCAATCTTTCTCCTCCAAACACGACAAGTTGAGTTTTTACCAAAAAGTTCTATTTTGGTTTCATCTGACCATATGATGTTCACCCAGTCCTCTTTTGGATAATCCAAATGCTCTCTAGAAAGGCCTTGACATGTACTGGCTTAAGCGGGGGACACGTCTGGCACTGCAGAATTTGAGACCCTGGCGGCGAAGTGTGTTACTGAGGGTAGCCTTTGTTACTTTGGGTCCCCCGTGTGGTTCTGGAATTTTTGCTCACAGTTCTTGCGATCATTTTGACCCCAACAGGTGGAATCTTGAGTGGAGCACCAGAGCGAGGGAGACTATCAGTTTTCTTGTAGTCTTCCATTTTCTAATAGTTGCACCAAGCTGCTTACCTATTGCAGATTCAGTCTTCCCATCCTTTGGCAGGTCTTTGGTGTTGGCCATAGTAGAGTTTGGAGTGTGACTGTTTGAGGTTGTGGACAGGTGTCTTTTATACTGGTAACGAGTTTAAACAGATGCCATTAATACAAGTAACAAGTGGAGGACAGAGGAGCCTCCTAAAGAAGAAGTTACAGCTCTGTGAGAGACAGAAATCTTGCTTGTTGTTGTTTTTGACCAAATACTTATTTTACAGAGGAATTTACCAATTAACTCATTAAAAATCCCTCAATGTGATTTTCTGTTTATTTCTCATTTTGTCTCTCATAGTTGAGGTATACCTATGATAAAAATTACAGGCCTCTCTCATCTTTTTAAGTGGAAAAACTTGCACAATTGGTGTCTGACTAAATACTTTTTTGCCCTACTGTATATGTATTATTTACAAAATAGTTAACATAACTACTTTTAACCTGGTAAACCCTAGCACTGATGCCATTCTTCAAAAAAGCAGCAAATAAGGTTGTTTAATGATACCTTTTACCAGTCATGAGTGTTTCTACAAGGGTTGATACCAATTCCTGCTGATCCTGCTCCCCTCCGAGCTCATAAACCAACCCGAGTCCTTTAGACGCCACATCTTGGCTGAGTTCTAGACACAGATCATCACTATCAATCTTGCCCACAAGCTCCCTGACTATAGATAATCTGTCAAAATGCAATATGACCTTTACAAGAACAGTACCATAAAGGAGCAGTATGTGACTCACCATCCGGATCAGATAAGACTGAGATAAAAGCTGTCTGTATCTCCTTTAGATGAGACTGTCACAGATAAAAAGAGAGGTAATGAAGGTGTTTTTTTCTGTGTATAAATGAGAACAGAAATGTCTGTTATGCGTGTATTAACCTGTATTTCTTTGTGATGGCTGAGCTTCTTGACCAGAGATAGAAGCCATATGCAGGCAGCTTGGCGGACGTGAGGGTTTGGACTTGGAATGTATTTTGACAAGACAGAGTTCAACACCCAGGGCACTATATCATTATTTTTTACATCTGATATATATAGAGAGAGAGAGAAATTATGTTAAGTGCACAACTTCAAATTAGGGATGAACATATTTCTCAATGATTTCTGCAACAAACACACAAACAAAAAAAAAAACTTTCCCAATACATTACATTTCTCTCTTTTTTTTTAGAACTGTCCCTTGGGTGTAAAAATAGCTTAGTATCAAAATAAAAGTGCTACATAGACTTTCTATACATAGAACATTCATGTTTTAACTTGTGCTAATGACAGAGGAAAGTTATTTTAGTCATTTTTATAACAGATATTCATTCATTCATTCATTTTCTTTTCGGCTTAGGCCCTTTAATGTTCTGAGGTCGCCATAGCGGAATGAACCACCAACTTATCCTGCATATATATTTATGCAAAAAAATACTGCACAGAGTGAAGTGATTTCTGGGAAACCAAAGTGTTTCCCTTTAATAATGATTATAAAAACTAAATGGTTTCTGGAGGGTGATTGAGCATATCTGCAATTATCATGTACATATTAGCCCCTTTCACACAGTGATACCGGTAAATATCCGGAAAATTATTTAATTAATTTACATAAAAAAGGAAATTGCTAATGAATCTAAATAGAGCCTAAAACTGAGTGAAGGCCTAAAACTGAGTGAAGGCCTCTGAGACTTCTTTTTCGAAGTTTGAGCTTTGCAGTCAAGTAAAAAATGGATTTTACTCGTCCAAAAGAGACAGTGCTCAGCATAAATTAGTACAGCCTATTTTCATCTAATTGCTCAGTGAATATAGGTCATATATTTTGGTGCATTTGAACAAAACAGTTTTATTAAACAGATATATTTCTAAAAAATAATATTTTAGTCACAGAACATCTTTAAAAATAAAACGTTAATATTACAATTAAATTCAAGCAAAATAATGCACAAAAAAAAAACATATTACAAAAGTAAATTTCATGTTTTTTTTTCTTTCTCTCGATGTTTTTCCTCTTTTTAAATTTTGTATTTAATACTTTTTTCTAACATAAATTTGGATGTAGTCATTTTTGGATTACTATCATAAGTTATTTTGTTAGATAAGCTCCAGATTTGGCTTCAGTACTGACTAAACTAATGTATATTCACAAATATAATATTGTATAGCTTCTAAGGGTGTGACGAAACGCCTACTCCAAGAGACGAGACACGAGATTGGGTTCACGAGAACGAGACGAGACGAGATATTTACACTATTTTAAAGAAATCCTTGATGATGAATATCAATGGAATAATCTTAGAATTCAAATATTTTGCTAAAATATTAATGGAGAATAGATTATAAAAAAATAACAAAATGCTAAACAATTTAGGTGTTTTTTAAATAACTTGTAATGAATTTACTTCCATTTTTATGTATACAATTAATTATTCCCATAATTTTATGTATGCAATAGTTTTATATTAGTTTAAATTGAATTCTATGCAATGAACATGCAAACACTGCAAAATATTTGTTAATATTTAAATAGAAAATAGCAAACTCTACAGACAGGCTTTTCTCCTATAGCATTTCGGATTATTTACATTGCAGATCTTGATGGTCAATTCGGATTTTCTGACACTGTATGATTTTTTTTTGATGACCTGCTTACATTTATCATCTTTTAAATGTGACTCGTACACGATTGACAGCAATTACACAGCACACGGCAAAATGCACAATGACCAGAAAAAAAAAAGAGCAGGCGCTGACTAACAGCTGATAATAAAGCGCTCTTTTTTTCTCCATTCCTGTATTTATTCAGTTCGCATGGTTTCATTTTTTTATTTTTTTTCTTGACAAGTTGTTTTGCTGTAGTTTATGACAAAAACCGTTCTCATTTGGCATTTTCTTTTAATCTAGGCCTTTTTAAACAAGTAGGCATCTTGATGCAATGTTCATGCACGATTTCTGCACGTATGCAACAGTTTATATTGGTTACGTGGCGGATAGTGCGCTCTTTCTCTCTCGTGAACATGCTTATTACATGCTTATATACTTGTGCTACATCACACATATAAAAGCTTTTTTAGTCTCTGTGTGGAATTTGGTCACTTGAACCAGCAAAAGAAAGCGTCCACTATTTACGTACAGCACAAACGTGTTTGGTAATGATGAAGGCGGGTGTGTTGAGTCTCCAGCAGTTCAGTATGTGTATGCGTGCTTAGAGATGTGTGTAGGTGCAGAGAATATTGTGTCAAACAGCTGTGTGGACTGTACTATCGCAAAATGCGGCTAAAAGTCCTAAACAATGGTGACCAATAGTTTGATTTCAGTGTTTACATATATGTACTGCACTTCTATAATGCGACTTTCAGCACATCTAAAGTGACAGTCCATCGCGTGGTAATGTCCATGATTAATTTGAGTGGCTATAGTTGCAGCCTCTGCTTGGACATGAATAACGCAGCAGCCCTTTGGCCGGTGAGAGAAAAAAAGCGGTTATGTCACACCCGCCCGCCCAACCAAGCGACATGTGCAACACAGAGGCCAGCCTTACCAGGTGTGTGCAAAGCACTTAATTTGTGGTTCAGATTCAATCATGCTTGAATCTTCAATGCTAATTTTACCCTAACGCTCCATCATGATAACATCTACTCACGAGTCACGAGACAACTTTTCACCTCGACGAGAAATCTCGTCGTGATTTACTCTTGCGAGATCTCTTCCAACGAGATCTTGTCACACCCTTAATATCTTCCTATTAAAAATATGAATTGAAAAGATATATTCGTGAGGGGTGTGTTCACATATGCTGAGCACTGTCCATAAACAAATTCAGTCTCTCTCACACAAACTTACTGTCTGGAGGGCAGTACTGGTCTTCTGTGCAAGTCCACACATCTCGAGCAGCTCCAGAGCAGCTTCCAACAGCAGCATTAGTTAAAGCCTCTCCCACTGTGAACTGCAGTTCTACCTGCTTGGCCTAAACAATCAAAATCAACACATTTTTCTACATTATTATTTAAATATGCATATGCACTAAAACATATTTACATAACAATAACCTTATAACTGACTTCATCTAATAATTTAACTGTGACATCACCTCTACTGAATCCATGAGCCCCTGCAGGATTTTCTTCTGGTGTGGGAATTCTCCATCACCCACTGGCAGGAACCCAAGAGTCTGAATGGCACGTTCTTTCATCTGACAACATAAACAGAATCATTGTGGAAAGAGCGTAAAAATTGATTTATAAAGAAGCTCTTAAAAAGAAGAATAACGTACACATTAATAATACAGTCAGACACACTCTGCAATTTGTGCGTTTTGTTTTACCTTGCCTGTCTCTTTGCCAGACGGGATCCTGGCGAGCAGATTGTCTACTAGACTGAGTTTAGTGAAGCCATTTCCATCTGCTGGTATCAGCAGCACGCTGCTACGCGCAATCTCACCCAGTGCAGTAATAGCAGCAATAGTCAGCAAGGCAGACTCGCTATTTAAAAACAAACCTGGAAACAAACACATTGGTAGATATTTGTTAAAGTGACAGTTCACCCAAAAATTGAAAATTCTTTTAGTCACTCATATGTTGTCCAAACCCCCTAAACACCCTCTCTCCTTGGCTTAGTCCCTGATTTATCAGAGGTTGCCACAGCAGAATGAACCACCAGTTACTCTGACATACGTTTATGCTGTGGATGCCCTTCCAGATGCAGACCAGTGCTGGGAAACACCCATACACTCATTCACACATACACTCCTACACTACAGCCAATTATAGTTTACCCAATTCACCTATATCATATGTCTTTGGAGTGTGGGGGAAACCGGAGCCCCCTTGAACATTATATCAAAATATTAATATATTTTAGATGAAATCCGAGAGCTCTCTGATCCTCCATAGACACTAATGGTTCTGACTGTTTGAAGTCTTCAAAAGTACTAAAACCCTCATCAGAACATTCCATGTGTCTTCAGCCGTTTAATTGCAAAGTTATGAAGAAACAAAAATTCTTTTGTGAGCACAATAAAACCCAAAATAACAATTTTTTTTTTTTTAGAAAGCATTGCGCCTCCGGCCTCCAGAGTTCGACTCCCAACTGGTGGATCGTGCCGATGCCCTCCAACTTCACCCTCTTTCTACAACTTAATTTTCTGTTTACATACAGACCAATCTTAATAAAGCCAGAAAGAAATGTTAATAAAGAAGAAAAAATAAACAGACGTTTTACAACAGTTTCTTCTCTGTCAATTCAGGGCAATGCGTTTATAATTTTTCGATTTTTTCAAACTCAATGATGTGAGTTTTAACAAGCGTCGAGTCCCATGGAGGAGCTCCAGATGGGTACTTTTGTTTTGTATTAACTTTGATTCAAATGCAATGTGAAACTTTGTGAAAACATGTACCTATGGTTTTTGTGGCCATTGCAATTAATTCCTGATCTTCTCTGGAAGTGGCTTCGGAAGGCATTAGGTTCCGCTTCTTATTCATGTATCTGCCCACCATGTATCCCAGAGCCAAGATGGCACCATGTTGAGTCTCAGGACTCTAAATGTACCCAAAAAAGTAATGATTGTTTTAAAATTGCATTTCTTTATACAGTTTATTACTGAAGTATTTCTTTTTAACATACATGCGTGTCTTTAGTTGTCTTGATCAGGTTTTGTACAGCAGTTCTAAGTTCATTTCCAGACATTGTAGACACAACCACAGCATAAAGTTGTGCTGCCAGCTCACGCATGTCTTCTTTATTAGTGTTCATAAGACCCTTTAAAACAAACATGATTAATCAAATTGCATTTTATAGACACTTTTTAAGACTTGGAGTTTTAAGCTTTAACCCCCCCCTCTCTAACTTAGCTTACGGTCTTATTACTGTCCTGTCTAACAAAGCTAAAAATGGCCAAAAAATAAATTATTTATTTATTATTATAAATTAAAAAAAAAAAAAAAAGTTTAGCCTTTTGGTGATGAGTCTTAATGAAAAAACATACAAAACAAAGAAACTAACAATATAGAAAGAAAGAAATGTACATCATAGTCTCCTATAATAAGAACAGCTGAAGGTTCTTATTAAACATTTTGTATAATAATTCTTGATGAATACAATGAGCAGATGATTAAGCTTTTAAAATTCCCTTTTACCAGTTTAATGCATTCTTGCATTTATGTATGTCTTTTCAATTCACCCAACTCACTAAAAACCAATAAATAAACAAATATGATCCCAAATCTAAATATAAGCCAACAGAATAAAAATGCAAAACAACATGTGTGAATTACTTTAATCCAGTCGATCTTGTCCACAAACTTGGCAGTAAGTTTCTCTGGGCACACAGAGACCACTTCCAGAAGACAGTACATCACTGGAATACCTGCATTCATGAAACAGATCACAACAATAATAAAACAATTATATTTAAGCCATTTAATCTGTTTCTTATAGAACTATACACTACCAGTCAAAAGATTAATAACAGTAAGATTTATGTTTTTTTTTATCATATATTTGATTAAAAACAAAACAGCAAAAGTTTTGATAATGATCCAAAATACAGTAAAACTGAAATATTTTACAATTTAAAGTAACTGTTTTCTATTTAAATACATTTGAAAATGTCATTTATTTACGTGATTTCAAAGCAGAATTTTTGTATCGTTCGGAAATCATATTAATATACTAATCTGATGCTCAAAAAACATTTTGTATCATTATTATTTAAAAAACAGAGTAGAATTTTTTTTACATCAAATAGGAAGAACAGCATTTATCTGAAACAGAAATGTTTTGTGACATTATAAATGTCTTTATATCTTTTGATAAATTTTAAACACCCTTACTAATAAATGTATACATTTTTTTTTCTTTAAAAGAAGAAGTAAAAGCATATGGACTCCAAGCTTTTGAATGGTATAGTCAGTGTATAATCTTGCAAATAATGTATAATGTTCAGAAGAATGAGAAAAATTCAGCTTAGAAATCACAGGAATGAATTACGTTTTAAAATATATTCAAATAGAAGCCAGCTTTTTAAAAAAGTAAAAACATTTTTACAGATGAGTTAACATTTTTACAGATTTTTGCTGTACTTTGAATCAAATATAAGCTTGGTAAGCAAAAGAGAAATAGTTCTGTGACTTTTGACATGTAAAGTGCATATTTTATACATCATGTTCTAATTTTACATAAACTGGAATGGATTTGATACTTTCCTTTGGAGCCATTTCATCCAAAGGTGTAAACTGTTGTAAGAGATGGGTTATTTTTGTGTTGCACTCAACAAACGACCAAATGACTAGAGAAGGGTCTCATGACCTTAAGGTTAACTTTACACCTTTCTCCAAAATTCTGGAGGTAAAATATTGACCCTCAAACATGACTAAATGACCAGAGAAGGGTCTCATGATCTTAAGGTTAACTTTCTCCAAATTTCAGGAGGTAGAATATTGACTATGATAATCATGCTGACACTACAAACCTCAAAATGCTTTGCAATCAGAAATAATCAACTCACTTTTCTCTTATACCTAATAGGCCGATCTTTGGCCAGCACTCAAATTTTGAATAAAAAGGTGAGAGTTTCTTGCTGAAACATTGGAAGCTCAGCCGTGGGATAAGTGCACATCGCTCGGCATTCTCAGACACATGTACTGGTTTTCCAATGTGTCAGCAACGGGCTCATCAATCTTTATAGAGGAAAATGATGGCACGTCTCTGAGGTTGTATATACACTTATATCAAATTGTTTTTTATTCATGTAATCCATATTACTCATCTTTATTTCGCATTATAAGCTTTTTATGAAATTTTGTTTTATTTCGATTAATGTTGTTCATGATTATTGACTATTATGGTGATAATTAAAATCAGCTGTGTGCCAGCAATAAACAATTGTATTGCTTGATTAGTATGGTGTATGGACTGTTATTGGTGCCTCCTCTTGTCGATAAGCACCACACTTGTCTCTCTTGCATAAACACAAACCATACCAAAACCTTTTTGGTATGCTGAAACATTTTGCATACTAAAAATTTGGGGCATACTAAAACAACTGTATACTGTTTATCATTGTTCTGCCCATAGATACTGCACATAATTTGCAATCTTCCTCACCTCCTACAGCTGACAGCAGCTGTTGCAGTAAGTCAATGTAAATGTGAACTGGATTGGCGTCTCCACTTTTAGTGGCTGAGGAAAAAGAAGCTTCATTGGACAGTAATGACTGAACATAGCGACCAATAAGAGGAGCATCATCTTGCATGTCCATCAAGCTCTGAGATGTGGGTGTGGCTCCAGAACTATGAGCTAAACACATTCGAAGGTAAAGAACTATCTGTGGAAATAAGAGTAAAAGAAATGCATTTGTTTAGTTCAACATACACCTGTATGACACACTCACCAAGTAAAATAGAAAGTCTAATTTATGAAGACTGTCAATTTACCTCTGAAAATGTTGCAGGATTAAAAGGCAATGTAGAAGTGCCAACAATGTATTTTGCAGGAGTCTTTAATCTCTGTGCAGCCTGTAACAAAACAAATGAAAGATCAGCCTTATATACAGTTGAAATAAAAAAATATATTAGTCCTCTGTGAATTTCCCAAATGATGTTTAACAGGGCAAGGATTTTTTCACAGTATTTCCTATTTTTTTCTTTTGGAGAGAAGAGTGGTCCCTCTTTATTTGCGGGAGTTAGTTCTAAAAATAACCAGCAATAGGCAAAATCCATGAAGTAGTCAGATTAATTATAGATGTTTTAAGGCTGTAAAACCCCTCACTACACATTTTAGACACTATTTTCTCAGTTAGGCATTAACATTTTCACACTTTTCTTTCTTGTTTAAACACTCTCAAAGTTCAAACCTTCATAGAAAAATAAGTCCAGTATTATAAAAAGAAACCAAAAGATCAAAACCATTTGATCTTTATTTATTTATATTTTGTAATGGCGCCCTTCAGCTGCGTAATTTCTGTCTTCCTTTAGCATGTCCAGAAGTTAATTTTTTTGTGCGATGATTAGCATCTTCCTCTGGTTTTGGGTGCTACTGCAGGTGCCTTTGACAATGCAGAATGTTTCATCGACATTGTGGGGAGAAAACTTACAAACATACAGTACAGCACTTTAGAGTCACACTGCTAGCGATCAAAGATTTATGTAAATTTGGCAAGCTGAACACATTCTGTATTGTACAGGAGACACAGTATGAAGGAGATTGATTGACAATGATCTACAGCCAGACAGAACGCAGAACACAATGCGCTAATCAAGACGCCCAACACAGCGCATTGAACATAAAAGCATGTCAAATTGCACAAAAGATAACAATAATCAGCAAAACCACGAAAAAGTAAATATAGCGAGTAATATAGCATGTCATAATGAGGGACCACTGTATTGTAAAACGTTAACTTCAGAAAAGCTTGAACTGACCTCTGAAGTTTACTAAATCAACAACTCTTCTCTATGGCCAACTTTATTTTCTAATAATAAAATCTACTGCCTGACAAAAAACTAATGCATAGATGAAGTCAAATCAATGACCATTAACCAAAATCAAAATACTAGTAAAACAATAAAAAAGTGGCGGGCTGCAAGCATGTTCAACCAGCAGAAATAATACATCAATTATGTGCTTTAAGATACTGGACAAATTTGTTATGGGACTGATTATAATTAAACATTAAAATTGTCATTTATTGGCTGATAATGATACATCCACCAGTATATCAAGCATCTCTAATAAGAACCCAAATATAATGCAATTCAGATCGGTTGATTAACAATGCAGGATTACATCAAATCCTGCATTGTGCCCAAGAATGATTTTAGGTTATGACTAGGCATGGGCTGGTATAAGTTTTTGACGGTATGATAACCTTGGATTAAAATATTGTGGTTACTGCTCTACAACAAGCTCTTTTTAAATGTCTGGGTAAAAAGCAACACCTTTTTCCCCCCATTGAACACAATATATTTCATTTTAGAAAACATTTATAATATTTTGGAACAGTAAAGATGTTCTGCTGTCTTCATTAGTTTCAAAAGCACAGATTTCTTTACAACACATAAAAAACCCTTACATATACCTTAGGAATGATATAACAAAAAAATGTAAGCAGTGTTAAAACATTGACTTTTTTAAACTGCGGTAAACCTTGAAACTGGTTATTGTCCCATGCCTAGTCATGACACACAAAAGGATATCAAAATAATCACCTTTTCCTGGATGTAGCTGACCATCTCCGGAAATGATGGCATGGGCCTTGATCCCTCTTTCTCTGTCTTTGTAGAAGGGTGAGACCTAAGAGCCCGCTGAGCCTCCCCAGCCACTTCCTCACGGCTACAAACACAGGCCATACAATGTATACATTTTCATGACAACCCTTCAGTTAAGAAAATAAAAAAATAAAAGGAGCAAATATATACTTACGGATCTCCAGCAGCCAGAAGCAAGAGATATCTAGAGGCTACGTGATCAGGAGCAAACACGGTGCTGGCAAATTTCATCGCCACCTGACGCACCTGTACCTCCGGCTAACACAAAGCCAAAATTGACAGGATATTATTATTTAATCATAAACTCAGATTTGGGTTCAAACTAAATGTATTGTTAAATTACAGCTGAAGGGTGTAATTTATGTTTTACTTGTTTATCTAAGTAAATAACAAACCTTTGTGATATATGCAGCCACAAGTGCTTCCATCAGGTTCAGAAGTGCCCCCTGAAGATTAGCATATGCTGCCACCATCATAGACAGGGCCTCCTGTATGGCCAATCGCACATCAGCTTCCTCCTGTTGATCCATTGAAATAAAGTTAAAATTCATACAAGTTATGCTGTAATATCTGTATTAAAGCTTTGTGAAATTTGAATCAAACAAACCTTGCACATGGACTCAAAAAACTGCTGTACCAATGCAATGTCTTTTGTAAAAAGCTGAGGCATCCGACTGTTAAAATAAAGAGGGGGAAAGAAAATGGAAACATTACTTTCCGTCTAACTTCATTTACCTAAGGAAATTATGTTGTTGTTTTTTTATTGTTTTTTTTTTAACAGAAAAAACTACTATATAATATTAGGTAACAATTTACAATAAGATCCTGTTAATTATTTACTAGGAATGAACAACACAAACAAAATGTAGTAATCATAGTTTACCACTACCATTTACTAATGCATATATTGCTTGCTTGCTTGCTTAAAACAAGGTAAGGCAAGGCAGTTTTATTTATATAGCACATTTCATACACAATGGTAATTCAAAGTGCTTTACATAAATAAGAATAAAAGAAACAAGAAAATAAAAATGACTAAAAGAATTTTAAAAATAAAACGGATAAAAAACAGATTAAAATGTGTTAAAACAGGTTTTGAAGGAATGGAAAAGAAAATTAAGACAATAGTGTGATCTGTTAGACGTACAGTAACACAGTGCGAATTTAGTAAAAGCACAGCTAAACAGATGTTTTAACTCCTGATTTTAATGTGCCTAATGCGCGATTCACCCCTCTTTGAATGAACTCTTGGAATTTCTAATTTACTTAATCCTAATTGTCTAAGGGATCTGTTAGGTTTGTATTCAATGAGCATATCTGTATTGAGGTCCAAGGCCATTTAGTGATTTATAGACAAGTAGTAATACTTTAAAATCTTTTTTGAATGTAACTGGGAGCCAGTGTAAAGACCTGAGGACAGGTGTGATTTGATCTGATTTTCTGGTCAGATGATCTGGTCAGAATCCTGGCAGTCGCGTTCTAGATGATAAGATAAATGATGCTTGCTAACATGAATGCATTAAATAATTGTATTGTTCATGTCAGTAAACATATTAACTAACATTTCCTAATGGGACCTTAAGGGTTTCCTATTATTTTATAAAAGATTTTTATTTACCTTGAAAGTTTTCCAACAGCTGAGTAGGCCATGCATAGTAGCTTGGGGTCCTTATAATAAAAGAATAAAAAAAGGGTCAAAGACAACATTTCCAAGCAGTTATGTTATGTCTAAGTTTTTCTGAAAAAAAAAAAACATTGTTACATTTTACTTAATTAGTTTAAGATTTAGTTAAGATAAAAAAAAGTCATTCAGTGTAAAAGTTCATCTATCAAGAAGTCTTCTAAGGCATATATAAAGTAATATTACATTTTACTACACTACAGTTCAAAACAGCAGACTTTATCCATTTCTCAGCATGTAGCTTTAAATGATTTCAAATATAATCCAATTTAGTATGATTACTTATTCTTTCAAACATTTCAATAAGTACTGGTCAGAATAAGGCAATGAGGTAAATGCACACAGACTTTTAATTTCAGCCAGGCAGCCTTAGCACTTCCGGTGAACTGTTTTTCCATTTTAAAATTGTCACGTTTAAGGTCTGATTTCTTTAAAAATCAGTGATTGACACTGCCTGATAGATATATGATATAAAGTATGTCTCAGACTGGACAAAAAACACTGCATTAAATTCCATTTTCCTCAGCCATGTCTTTAAAATTTGACAGTTTATTTCACCCCAGTATTTTCAATAGAGTTTCTGTGTTAGCCTGCTGGTACTTGCTGGTCTTTCATCTAATTTTACGCTTGAACAACTAAATGAGTGCGCAAGTCTATTTAATGGAATGTATTGTAATTACATTACAACATCGATGCTGTAAAAGGAACCTTATGAAATTGAAAAGTCACATTAAGCTTTTACCAGAAATTTATCATTGGCTGAAAAACACTAGCTGTGCATGTAGCCCATTGTTTGGTTTTTACACAAATATAGCTGTTACACTGAATTATGATGGAAAAACTTATATAAACCATATAAACCATATAAATTAAACCATTATTTCCAAGTAATATGTCGTTTATAAAAACATCTCATCTTTGACCCATATACAACAAGTCACAATTCCAGTAACAACTAAAACTAAATTACTCAGCATGCTTTCATACCTCTTTATATTCATTGATAAGCTTGGTAAGTCCATTCAGCAGCATCAAACCCAAAGGTTTGTTGGTATCAGGACACCTTCAGATTAAAATAATTATTATTATAACAATATATATTGTACACCTGTTTACAAAAGCACAATAGGCAACCTGATGCAAGTCCTAAGTAAAAAATTCTGAATCACATAGCAAACTATAGGAAATGCTTTACTGTAGTAAATGTGACTCTTCATCACTTACACCATACAGATGTGATGCACAAACTGCAGAGTGAGGGACAGGAGTTTGTTGTTAGTGTTCGCTCCGAAAAGTCCATCATAGACAACCTAAAAAAAACAGACCACCACGGTTATCATGGCATCGTTCAAACAAGCTTTGACTTAAGCACTTTCTTCCTGTCAAATTAAATCATACTGACCTGTATATTAGCAGGAAAGCATTCAGCAGCCAGCCTGGAGCGAAGAAGATGAGGAAGAATCTTCATCTTGACTCTGGTGCTGACCGGCTCATGCTTTAGCTCCTGCTTCACTGTGGCACCCTGGGTATAAAAATTAATAATAATAAATAAAAACCAAAACCCAGTTATACATCTCAATGAATAAAAACAGAATAATGATATTTGAGCACCCATTTGTACATGCACTTACTTTAGTTTTAAGTGGAATATCCCCCAGGTAAACTTTATACATTCTGTTGATGATGAGTGGATTGTTCCAGTCAATAATGCTGCAGTACAAAGGCAAAAACAAGAGGGGAGTTTCATTATTAAGTGTTGATGGTTTTATTTGCCATTTCGTCACAGACGGACTCACCTCTGCTTGCTTTTGAGTTCCAGATCAGCTGCTGTAGCCACACTGTGTCTGGTGTCACTTGATGCCACCACTAAATGAATGACTGTCTCCACTTCAGGTACCTGCTCAGCCTCTATGAACTTCACAATCCCCAGCTTACACTGGAAAAAGAATGGAGAATGAGATTACTCGAAAAGCCACAGAAAGGGTATTGACCTTATTCTAAAATGTGGAAGTGCGCTCGTTTTGGAAACGGTCAAATTACTTGCTCTACAAACAAGTGTTTCCATGACTATACAGACAAAATAGAATAATATAAGCAAATATCAGTTTGCAACATCATGCAGCAAAACAAGCTGTTTTTAACGTCTATGTTAAATATATATATATATATAAATGAATGGAAGTGAATGAGACTGTAAGTCTCAAGCCAAATTGATTCAAATGGCTGTGCCCGCTCATACGAAGAATAAGGTAAATACTGGAAGTGGGACGTCAATTTTAAATGTTTAAATTAATGACCAATTAAACAATTAGTCATTACCTTTAATAATGGAAGCTGTGCCTACTTTGTTGGTTTATCAGAATTGTAAATGACAGGCTTAACTAGGGCAGCACAATATTGGAAAAATTTGACACTGCTATATTTTTTTCTCTGCAATATTTGTTGCAATATGAATACAATTGCATCACATGACTTAAATAGCTCTATTTAAAAAATA
This sequence comes from Danio tinwini, assembly GCA_903798205.1. Taxonomy (NCBI): domain Eukaryota; kingdom Metazoa; phylum Chordata; class Actinopteri; order Cypriniformes; family Danionidae; genus Danio; species Danio tinwini. The sequence continues at coordinate 8,134,903 of CAIGQZ010032649.1, read as the reverse complement.
ATTTGTTTAGAGAACTGAAATATAAATATATTTAACCCAAGTTATTATATACAGTTAAAGTCAGAATTATTTGCCCCCCTTTGAATTTTTTTCTTTTTAAAATATTTTCCAAATTATGTTTAACAGAGCAAGGGAATTTTCACAGCATGTCTGATAATATTTTTTCTTCTGGAGAAAGTCTTAATTTGTTTTATTTTGGCTAGAATAAAAGCAGTTTTTATTTTTTGAAAAAACATTTTAAGGTCAAAAGTATTAGCCCCTTTCAGCTAAATTTCTTTTCAATAGTTTAATAACTTGCCTAATTACCCTAACTAGCCTAGTTAACCTAATTAACCTAGTTAAGCCTTTAAATGTCACTTTAAGCTGTATAGAAGTGTCTTGAAAAATATCTAGTTAAATATAATTTACAATCATCATGGCAAAGATAAAAAAATTGTTATTAGAAAGGAGTTATTAAAACTATTATGTTTAGAAATGTGTTAAAAAATCTCTGTTAAACAAATTGTGGAGAAAAAAATAAACAGGGGGGATAATAATTCTGACTTTAACTGTACATACAGTATAATAAACAAACTACAGTCATAAATAAACCCAACGGAGCAAATATTAAAGTGAAACAATCAGTGTTTTATGTTTTTTTTAGAAATGGAAAAATCAAATGTAAAATAACATTGCATAATTTTCATCATATAGATTATTTAATAAAATGAATCTTTACTAAACTTCTTTATGCACTATTAAAACGCTTTAAACTCTCTTAAAATGCCCACAAAGCCACAGGCCTTAAAAACACTTTGCATTTGATAAACATTCCCTCTATTATGATTAAATTCTACAGGGTTTTTTCAAAATTTTGGGTTTTGACTTTTACAGGGTTTTGACCTGTGGTTTCTGGTCAAATATAATAACAACTCAACACAGCATATCTTGCAATGTGACTATTGCAGACATGTACATTGTGATATCCATGCTCAAACAGTATATTGTGCAGCCCTACTTAAAATACAAGCATTGTCACGCAAAAAAGTGTAGTAGCATTCTAAAAAATGTAAATAGGATAAATAATTGATCATGTAATAAAAGCATTTAATGATTACATGTAATGACTAAAATATAACATTTTAATAGCATCATTGCATGTGTACAAAGCAAAAGTATTACCCCCGTTTTTTTTCCTAGGAGCAATTTTTTTAAACATATAAACAATACTAACAAATTTCTCATAACAAAACCTTTTGTCTTTGCCTTGAAGACAGTACACATTTTACTAATTGTTCAAAATACTACTGTTTAAAGTGCAATTTAAAGCTTTACCTAGGCAAGTTCTGCTAATTAAGCAAGTCAACAGTGGTTCGTTCTGAATCCAATCCAAAATATACTAATCTAATAATATTCATTCATTATTTTTCTTTTCGGCTTAGTCCCTTTATAAACCAGGAGTCGCCACTGCGAAATAAACGGCCAACTTATCCAGCATATGTTTTACACAGCGGATGTCCTTTCAGCTGCAACCCATCACTGAGAGACATCCATACACTCTCACTCACACACACACATACACTACGGCCAATTTAGCTTATTCAGCTCACCTATAGCACATGTCTTTAGACTATGGGGGAAATCGAAGCACCCAGAGGAAACCTACACGAACACGGGGAGAACAAGCAAACTTCACACAGAAATGTGGACGCTGGCTCGAACCAGTGACCTTCTTGCTGTGAGGCGAAAGTACTACCTAGTGTGCCACTCATCTAATAATATTGACCTAACTTATATATTCATTACAAAATGTTTTTTTCCAGCAAAACTAAAAGATATGAGACTTGCTCCAGAATAAACATATTATAGAAAAATTTACAAAAAAAAAATTATTTATATTTTACATGTTAATGAGATAAATGCATACAATGGCTTAGATAACACACAAATTAATTTCAGATTTCATATTAATGCTTAATCAACAACTGAATTGTTAATGTGTATACAGTATTAAACAAATAATTGTTTGTCAATACATTTTTGGAATCATTCATAAAAAGAAAAATCCAGCAACGCATTTTCTTAAAATCCCCACCTGCTCCAGTTGCTCTGGGCTCCACTGAGCTTCGCCAATCACTCTTTTAACTGCATAAACACTCATTCCTGGAGGAGGCTGAGGAAGACCTTGTGTGGCCGTGGCTCCAGCTCCAGAGCCCCCTTGTGGAGATGAGGGGGCTGGACGACTAGGTGGCTCATTTAACACAAACCTTTAAACAAGCAAGAGTTTATGAGGTTCAAGGAATTAATATTCATTACAACTGTGACCTTTTATACACATCTAACTGACATACCCATAAGGCATCAGAAGAACATCAAGCATGAACTCTAAGAGGAGATGTACAGTTTTGGGTCTCTCCGTCAGGACAAATGGGGAAGCTTTAGACGGCTCTGATGGATATTTCATATGATACAGGGCAGGGATCAGCAGGTGCATTAAACTAGCGAGAAAAGAGACAGACTACATCACTAATGTTCAGATATGATATAACTGTTAGAACAATAGTCATTTAGTAAATAAATAAATGCATATGCATGTACACAGCAAGCAATTATTTTTTTTAAAGAAACTTATTCATTTTATTATTGTCCTCCTAATCCTTTTTTGTTACAAAAATAAAGTATACATTTATTTTCATTAATATACATTCTATTTATTAAAGAGTCCTGAAAAAATACATTACCAAATCAACGTAAAAAAACATTTAAAATATATTAATAGAAAATATTTTCATAATAGTTATTATAACATCTACATTTATTTTACTACATTTAATTTTAGCTTTTAATGTATTTTTAAATACAGAATACAGAACAAATACAAACAAATGCTCTGATAGGCACAAGACACTTATAAACAATATATAAACATATTTATTTTCTTCATGCACACATACAAACACTTATATTTATTTATTCCTTATATGATAACGATTTAAATGTGTTCATAACCAGTCATTACATATAAAGCTGAAACTAACCTATCCTGCTGGGGCTGTGGTTTGCCCTCCATTGCTGTCAGAAGAGTGGGTGCAAGCTCACACTGTTTGGACACCTCCAATCTGGGATACCCCATCTTTATATAGATGATAGTAAAATTCTGCAAGCACAAAAACAGCCAGTCATCACAATAACGGTCTTTATAATATGGAAACATAAACCGCATGCATAAAAATCATGACCGATGTGCAGATTAATATCAATGAGTATTAAAAGCGGTGATAATGATATGTGTGTGTTTGCAATCGTACCGTGACAAAAGATGCAGCAGCTGGATCCTGATACTGAACCAACAGTGTCTCTACAGGCAGCTGAATCTTGGGTCGACTCTTTATTCTTTTGTTCAAGTGAACCAACAACTCCATAACCTGCAAAGTACAATAACAAAGTCCAGATCTTTAAACTGTTATTGAAATCCTTCCCTTGGCCACTACTAAATAAATATGTATCTATTAGCATGTATAAACCCATGATATGTGCACAAAAATTTCCCTTTTTTAATAATTAAAGTGGATATAAACCATAATAAAAAACAAGAATCCCCTTGCAGATCCAGACTACAAACTAAATTAAGTTATAATTACACGACACAAAGTCGTAGGTAACAAGTTATAGTAACTTTTAACAACATTAGTTACAAATCTTAAATAATTTATAATACAAAAAATAAGGTTAATAATTAGTGAGTAAAACAACTAAGCTAAATTTAGAATACGTAGTACTTCACATGTTTTCTGTAAGCTACCGGTTTACTGACCCCTAAACTTAAAACCTGCTTCATTACTAAACCAGTTTTTACACTTACTTTCTTGCGAACCCCCTCTTGCACACTTGATAATTTGAGGAGGACAGGAGGCAGAAATTTGGATATAATATCCTGCAACTGCTCATCTGTTTCAGCATGACCCAAGCGTAAAAACACACGCTCCAACTGGTCTATATTGAAAAAAACAAACAGAAAGTAAGTGACATATGTTGAAAACGAAAGATGACTAGCTCACCAAAATTCGCCTGAATGGGAAACATTGTATATATTACATATAAGTTCCCATGTTAATTATAAGAAACGTCAACGTTTATTCAAACAATTTATTAAAGAGACAATGAGAATGACTGCAATGCATCCATTTCCCTGACAGGAGTGCATTTTACCGGTTCTCTGTGCAAGTATAAACAAATACTTTTTTTAAACTATCGAACATGCTTGTAATGAACAACAGACAATAACACCAACTGTAAATGTATTAAAACAGTAAAAAAAGAGAAGTTCAAGTCGCTTCTTCGTTAGCCTGTGAGCTGAATAGCATCACTGCTAACTAACGTTAACGTTTATTATCTGCGTATTTACTTCATACGCTGCCATTAAATGACAACCAACCCCGGCCCACTATGACATTCATCTAAAGATAATTTCACAATACACAAAGACTGTAGCGTCTTCTAATAGAGATAAACATAATAACAGTACTTTCATTTTGGAGCATGACTGAGCATTGGGCCTCTATTAAGCACATACTAGCCGGTTAGCTGCCAAACTGACATTTACTTTACAAATATTGATTTCTGTAATTACCGGTAAGCAAACAGACAGCAAGGCGAACTTAGCCTTCAAATGAGTGGTCATTTGTAAACAGGGGTTTAAAAACCAATCTGCAGAAATGAAGAAATAAACCATGTAGAATGAGTTAAACTTACTGAGCTCGTCCTGCGCAGCCATGTTTGAAGTGAAGTCACCAGCAGCAGCACTGCCACTCCTATTGAGACAATCTCTCTCTCTCTCTCTCTCTCTCTCTCTCTCTCTCTCTCTCTCTCTCTCTCTCTCTCTTCGACTTAGTTATACTCGAGCTAGTTTACATTTTATAAATATATTTACCTTTGATAAAAAAAACTATACAATGCAAATAAAAAAATTAAAACATTTACAAAAC
>CAIGQZ010032649.1:8108893-8129839 GCA_903798205.1 Danio tinwini | reverse complement strand
AAAAAAACTATACAATGCAAATAAAAAAATTAAAACATTTACAAAACACACACCATATGCAATAATTGTTTTAATCCCATGAAAGTCTTGTGCATTATATTAGCAAGTTAATTGCAAATTTTTAAGGTCTCTAAATTGTTTGCTGAAAACCCTTTTTTAAATAATCTTCTGCATTTTGTTGACTAGTTAGTTTTCTTTTTATGAAGAATTTTTTTTAGGCACAACAAATGGGCACTTTCCCTGTTGATTTAACTTTTTTAAGGAATAGAAATAGAGTATATTAAACACAGAACCCACTATGGTCAATTGAAGAGTAGCCACACAAGTATAACAATATTATGAAGAATGTTTGAGAAATGCCTGAGAAACAACATTTAGTTTGAATGAATGAATGAATGAATGAATGAATAAATTAATGAATGACCTTAGGTTCCATGCTAATAATTGAATGGACCCTTAAGGTTTAATTGCTAGCTCCAAAAGATGGCATTTAAAAACATTTGAACATTTTCTATACAATTTCCCAAAAACAAAAACAAAAAAAAAACAATAAAGAGATAAATAAATAAATAAATAAATAAATAAATAAATAAATAAATGCTATTTCATTTTACTTTAATGAATTTTTAGTTTCCGATGTATCATTAATTGGATTTCATTTGTTGGTAAAAACATTCATGAAAACCTGCTGAAGTGTTTTGTATTTTCAGAATGAAATAAAATAAAAGAATTTTCACCAAGAGCTTATAACTAAAATTTCATGACTGGAAAAAAAAGACATTTTACAATGACAGGCTACACATAATTAAAATGCTTGCACCCAGTGATGACAGCCCTGGATGATGAGGTTGACATAAAGATCCTAAAAAAAGGAACATAAAAGTACAAACTATATTCTTCCTGTGAATGTCAGTCTATTGGGGATGTTTAGTGGAGGATGAACTGTGGGAGACCTAACAGTGCTTGTGTTCCCCAAATGGGAAATGGAGTTTTTCCTCTTATTAGAAAATGTATAGAAAATAAACGAAACACAATACAAATCATTTTTGTTTTTGATAATGTACAAAAATGCTCCCAGATTACATTTTTTTATTTTCATTATGTCATTTTTAAAAATATATATTATTATTAACAACAACGAGCATGTACAGTTTTCTTATACAACAAAATCACTTTACATTTCTTAACAAGAATGAAATAAATGAGAAAAAAAGAAAAAGTAAAAAACAGACGAAAGAGTACATAATTATCAAATTATATTTGATAAAAATATATTACACACATTTTTCAAATTTTTGTTTTTAACAAGAGTTATTAAATGCACTTTTACTACAGAAAATGCATATGTACAAACATTTTTATTAATGTTAAAGGAGGAGCATACATTAACAGTTTTAATTACTTTTCTATTTTTAGACTTAGAAATCACTTTTACGTACATTTGAATCTCTTTTCTAGCACAAAGAAAAACGAGGCTGAATCTAGCTTCTTAGAAGAAGAGAGGTTTGCTCTTGACAAACTTAGATTTATTTATGTGAAGTTTACATAATAATAAAATAAAGTTTATAATAAAACCTGCATCTTTTAAAGAGCGACCCTTAACATAATAACCCAAAATCACGTTTATAAGATGAGAAAAATGATTTTAAAATATATGAGCGATAAAAGCTTCAACATTAATCCAAAAAAGTCGAGTATATTGGCAAGACCAAAATAAATGTGAAATAGTTTCATTAATGCATTCACAAAAACAGCATTCTAACTCAATATCAATTTTAAATTTGTTCATCATGTGATTCATTTCATTGTTTACTGCAGTGCTCTGATGACTAACAAGGACTTTTACGTTGAATGTGACGCGCTTGTCATTTCCTGTGCAAACAGTAATTGGGGATTTTTAATAAGATGATTTCACTAGTAAAATAAATTTAGGTCAAATGTTTGTTTGCAGAAATTTGAGTGGACGTGAAAGTACGTTGATTTGCAGAAATGCATCGTTTACATAATTATCTGAGACCCCTTACCAGATTAACACAACGTTAGTTTGCTTATTATTCATATTTAAGTAGGGTCTCTATTTCTACACATTTTAGCAAGTCTTTTCACAAAAATTCCCACAACATAAGCACTAGGGGATTTGGTCATTATTAGCTTTGCCAACAACAAACGCGCGTGGCGTGGAAAAAGATGCAGAGATAATAAATATCACGTGCATCTGCACAGCAAAAGCCATGTTGCTTAACAACTGTGTCAGACAAGAGGGAAAAGTTGTCGTTGTCGCCCGTAGAAGATCATCCCCGCCTCCGTATGAATATGCGTGTTTTCCACGCCTTAAAATACAAGGGAAATTCGCCAAGAAATACGAGATTTTCACCGGATGGGAGCTTTGTTTCTTCTCGTTACGCAAGAGAAAAGGGCTGTACGATGAGCTCTACGTCTGACCAAATGCTAGCTGGAAACAGTATTGTCCGAGGTAGGCTCGTTTGTTTTTGTTGTGATGAGGCAGCATTGTGTGTTTGTCGAGCAGTTACGAAGTTGCCGTTGCAGAATCGATGGATGTGATCTTGTCGTTTGCCATGTATTCCTTTCCATTTAACTTCAGTCGAATGCATTTGTGACCGTTTTCATTGCTGTGCTCATTTTGGGACCTGTGTTGCTTCATTGCAAGCAGGTCTCTGCATTTTGATGGTGTCTCATCAAAATTCTTTGCTAAAAATATGGTATGGTAGGAAGCGTTGCATGTTGATTTTGTTGCCTGATTCTTTGTTAAATTGTATTCTGCAGTTGAACCCTTTACATTTTGTTCAGTAAAAATGTGTTGACACCTGGAATATAAAAGTATATAAAAAGAAACTGGTAACGCACATTTTCTCTATTTTTATTATTATTATTAAAGGACCAGCTGGTCACCTTTGACCTTACAACATGTTATTTATCTGTAAGTAGATGCTTGTGGTAAATCTACAAAGCCCACTTTATTTTACATGATACAGTGCATCCTTTTATTGGTTGATCAATATAATATTGTACTTCTAAAAGATGACAAATTAATCTTTAGCTTGCAGAAACACTAACATTCAAAAGATTGGGGTCAGTATCTCAGCTGCTGTGTTTATTTCCACTTACTAAGAATCTCAACATGGAAATTAATTAGAAAAGTTAGCCATCACATAAATTATTTATTATTTATTTATTAATGCATACATATTGAAAATTGTTGTTGTGAATTGCAACTGTTATTGTGAATTTCCCAATATTATTGATTATATTGAGTTTATGATGAATGTGGCCTTGTTGATGAGATGAGTTAAAATTTGTACTCGACCCACATTTTTTAAAATGGTAATGAAATTGTATTTTTTTTTTTTAAATAAACATGTATATAATAAACGTTACATTAGTTTGCAGTGAGGCTATTCAGCTTACAGGCTAACAAATAAGCGAGTTAATGTATTAAGCATATTTGTGAGAAAAATACTGATGACTCAATTGCTATCCCATAGGGCTACACAATATATTGTTTTAGCATTAATATATCAATGTAAGAATCTGCAAGTCACATCGCAGGATGTCAAGCAGATTTAAAGGAATTTAAACCATTTGGACACAAGATATTATGAAGTTTGCCACTTTAACAAAGAATTATTGTTTAATTATGTATACTATGAAAAATATACTGCAATATTTTACATTTGATTATCGAATTTCTGTACCTCGATTCACTTAGACTCTGCTGAAAACCATAGAGCACTGTTTTTTTTTTATCTTTGTTCTATTGTTTTTTTATTCATGATTTATTTAATTTTCTCTATATATTTTGTGTATAATTTTGTATATTTTATGCAGATGCACTCCAGTAAAACACTATCTAATCAATGTAAAATTAAGAATTATTTTCTAATTCAGTAATTTTGTAAAATATATATATATATATATCGGAAAAAAAATTGCAGAAAAGTGAAATTGTGCAATGTCCGTTTTGTCTAATATTTTGCAGCCCTGCTAGCCAAAATGAGTATTCTGCAAGTATAAAGTTGTATCTTAAATTATAGTAATACAGTTAAAGAAGGACTGAGAGGGACAAAAAAAAAGTTTCAGTGACGCTTTCAATTAGAATGACACTTTTCTACTCTAAAGCAGTTGTACAGTGTTTTTGTTTACTTGTGGATGTCTGACCTTGGAGTGAATAGAGGAAATGAACCAAAGAATATTTCCATGCCAAAGGAGTACCTATTATATATTAGCATCAAGTATCTACCTATTGCGTAATCACATTTTCACCTTGAAAAGTTATTTTAAATGCTTTTCGTTTCAACAGGAAAGATATCCATACAGTAAATAAACCAGTAGTTACAATGATAAATATATTTGATTTAATTTTCAGGTGATCTGCCCAGGTGAGGTGGTGTGGCGCTAACCGATATGGAGGTGGGAGACCTGCCTGTCGAGCTTTGGCGCCTCATCTTGGCCTACTTGCCTCTGCAAGATCTGGGCCGATGCTGTCTGGTGTGCAGGGCCTGGAGGGAGCTCATTTTGAGCTTGGATAGCACACGTTGGCGCCAGCTCTGTCTAGGATGCTCTGAATGTCGGCACCCAAATTGGCCCCGCCGCCCCCACCTGCCCCCGGCCTCCTGGAGAGAGGCTCTCCGTCAGCACGCTCTTGCCAGCCGTACTTGGACCCAGAACGGCTCGGACCTCCACTCGTCTGCCTGCCTCCACCTCTTCCGGCGGAGGAAAGACCGCAGGGTTTGGCATGTTGCTGCTGTGGCAGGGGGCGGGTATGAGAGTCTCAGGGGGGCGCTGGCTGTGGCAGGCCCATATGACAAGGTGGTGCTCCATCCGGGTGTATATGAGGAACAGGTGGAGGTGGCTCTTAAAGTGCCTGTGGAGATTGTTGGAATAGGCAAGCTGGGGGACGTGTCATTGTTGGTGAGCTTCGATCAACAGTGCCCAACGGCGAGGCTGTGCAATGTGGTCTTCATGCCAGCCTGGTTTTCACCTGTGGTTTATAAGGTGAGTCTTCATACTTGCAGATCAGAGGCATGCAAATGATAACATCTGTGAATATTTCACTAGAAATGAACATTGGCAATAGTTAGTTATACAGAAGTATTTGGCACATTCTAGACCCTGTTAAGAGGGGCTTCATCTCAGTGCCCCTAAAAATCTGTGATGTACTCTTTTGGCAAGTTGTTTCAATTCCTCTCTCTGCCTGTATCTATCTGTCTGTCTGTCTGTCTGTCCGTCCGTCCATCCATCCATCCATCCGGCTGGCTGGCTATATCACATGTCTGTCTATGTACTTATCTGTCTGTCTTTATCACCTGTCTGTCTGTATCATCTGCCTTTTTTCTGTCTGTGTCTGTCATATCTATCTGTTTGTATATCTGTCTCTCTGTATCCTTCTGTATGTACATCTGTCTCTGGCTGTCATATCTGTCTGTCTGTGTATCTGTCTATATCACTCTGTTTTTATGTGTGTCTATCTTTTCTATCTGTATCCGCCTGTCTGTCTTGTCTGTGTCTCTGTCTGTCTTTCCATCTATCTGTCTGCCTGTCTTAGTCTCTATTCATCTCTTTCTCTATTAATGTGTCTGTCCATCTGTCTGTATGCATGGTGTTTTCTGTATATCTATCTGTCTATATGTCTATTTGTCTCTTTCTGTCTGTCATTTATTTATCTGTCTATAATTTTTTTATCTGCATATTTGTTTCTCTCCATCTCTTCTCTTTATGTACTACATGGTTTCCCTTTATTAAGTATATTTTATTTTGCTGACACGGCATTATATAAAAATATATGATGTGGCCATATATCAAGTTGTAGACCAAAACAACATCACTAAATTGTTTATTTATAACAATAATTTTTTTATTAACATAAATCTTGACAGGACTCGGGCCAGTTTTTTAGTGCTATAATATTGTCTATGGTCTCTCTTTTAGACATCTTCTGGGCATGTCCAGTTGGACAACTGTAACTTTGAAGGCTGTCAACTGCATATCCGTGGTCCAGGGACGTGCCAGGCTCGTTTCTGTTCTTTCGCCCAAGGCAGCTCTGCCCATTTTCTGGGCGTGACCATCAGTTTAATGGACAGTTGTGAATTCTCAGGGGGCGATTCAGCTTCTGTTACCGTGGAAGGTCCTCCGGTCTCTGAACGAAACTGGGCCTTCAAACACCTGGTCGCCTTGGCCAAAACCTTCACAATGATGACTTGTAATGGGTCTACTGAAATGTCAAATCAAGGCACGAAGGACAGTGTGAGCACTGGTAGTAATGGAAACTCCCCTTTAGATGGAATTAACACAATGGAGGATTGGAGTAAACCAGAAGTAGATTGGGAAACAAACTGGGCAAAACAGAAAGGTGGAGATAGTCTTCTTCCAGGTCAGGATGGTACCATGATTGAGGAGGATGGCATGGAAACTTCAAGTGAATCAAGTGAAGAAGAAGATGATGATGATGATGATGATCTAAATGGCGAGAAAAGCACAGGATTGAAACTTTCCTATGACCAGCATGGATTAGCGCATCTCTCCAAGACGGATATGCCCAATTCTTCGGCGTTTCCTGCACTGTTGAATTTGTCTGCAGAGCTGCAGAGGGATGCAGAGGCACGGGATTTGGCTGCATCGGTTCAAGGCTGCCTACTGCGTCGCTGTCTGCTGCGGGATGGAAAAGGTGGTGTGCATCTGTGCAATCATGCTCAAGCTCGACTGGAGGCCAATGTGTTCAGGGGACTCAACTATGCAGTGCGCTGCATCCAGAATGCCAAAGTGCGTAAATCCCGAATTTTAATTGTTCTTCAAAACTGAAGTGTATAGTTTTGTTGATGTAAAATACCTTCAGGTTTATAGTGTGCAGAGATGACCACAAATAAGCCTTTTGCTGGCTGATTTCTCTGAAAAAGTATAAGCATCGCAGCACATTATGCATGCTCATTTTCCCTATTTTTAGATACATTAATTCAGTTTAAAATTAAAATATGCTTATTTCGAACAAACCACATTTTTATCTTTAAACCATTGTTTAACTGGAATTTGTAAGAAGATTTTTTTTGGTAAGATTTAGGACTTTTACAATCATTTAATCTGTAAAGTCACTTTCATCTGGCCACATTTTAAAATCCAGTTAACAACAATTGCAAAACGCCAATGTTCAATAATCCGTTATAACATATGTTATTACAATGGGAAATTTGAAAGACAATCAGACACAATTTTTATACTGAGAATACATTGATGGGAAGATTTAAGGTTTCCCTTGGGAAGATTTAGGGTTGCTTATATATCTAACAGAAAATCATATGTAATATTCTTCATTTTAATTATTTATTCATTCATTTTCCTTCAGCTTAGTCCCTTATTTTTTAGGGGTTGTAGCAGATGCCCTTCTAGCCACAACCCAGTAATGGGAAACACCCATACATTCTCCCTCATACATTCACACGCGCATTCATACACTATGGCCTATTTATTTCATCCAGTTCACCTATAACGCATCTCTTTGGACTGTGGGGGAAATTGGAGCACCTGATATGACATTTCTGACTGATATTGATAACCGAAAACTCTTTAGATTTGGAGGCAGATAGCCAGTATATTAGCCAATAAATCTATTATTTTTCTGCATGATTGCAAAATCAAAAGTCAAACAGATACAGTTAACACATAAAAAAAACTTCAATTCATTTACTTATAATATTAATCAACTATTCTTTTCTATGGCCATTTTTATTATATATAAATCAAATCTACAAAAAGCACAATAAAGCAATGATAATTTAGCAACAAAAAGGTGTGAACAGTTTATTTTTCTAAATGTATTTTTTTGTGGCTGCCCTTTTTGTGTATGCATTTGTAGGAGTTTCCCTTTCAGATGAAAAATTAATGGAAAGGATATTTAAATTAATTACACAATGTCATTTTTACTGGATTTATACTGGTATTTGAGATATTATTTATCAAAAAACACGTGTTAACACATTTAGTGTCACTCACGTTATTATTATCAGCATGTTTGCGCAATTTGAGCCACTCTTTGAAGATCATGTTGTTGATGTTTGTTATGTAAATGTAAATGAGCTGCTGCGTCTGTGATCTTGAATTTGTGCATTGTCAGTACATCACCTTCAGAACTTTCCACTCTCATAGGCATGTTTATTGGATTGCACTCTACAGCTAATTTGCCCTGTTTGGTAAATGTGGCCTTTTGCTGGCTCTGTTTTACTTTCACCCAGTTAGAAACCAGTAAGCTTGCAACTCTACACACTGTTAAAAAGCTATTAGTTGATTTTACTTAAAGTATGTAAACCTGTTGCCTTCAAATTAAGTTAACAATGTGCATAATTTAAAAATTAAGTTATGTCAACCTAATTCCAAGTTACAACAGGTTTACAAATTTTTTTAGAAGTCATTTAGTAGCTTTTTAAAGTGTGTGTATTTGTGTGTAATATGTATTTATTTACATAGAGCATTTATTGTGTATGGCCATACAGCCAAATCGCTCTCTCCACCACCAGTGTGCAGCATCCACTTAGATGATGCGACGGCAGCCACAGGACATTGGAGCCTGTGCACACACTACACACTAGCTATTGGTGGAGTGGAGAGACAGTGATAGAGCCAGTTCGGTGGATGGGGATGATTGGGAGGCCATGATGGCTAAAGGCCTATGGAGGGAATTTGGCCAGGACGAGACTTTATGAGAAGTGGCATGGAATTTTTAATGACCACAGAGAGTCAGGACCTCGGTTTAACGTCTCATCTGAAAGACGGTGATCACTGACATTACAGTGTCCCCTTGATTTTACTGGGGCGTTAATATCCACACAGACCACAGGTTGTTCACCCCCTGCTGGCCTCACTAACACCACCTCCAACAGCAACCTAGTTTTCCCATATGGTCTCCCATCCAGGTACTGACCAGGTTCAGCCCTGCTTAGCTTCAGTGAGTAACCGGTCTTGGCCTGCTGGGTAATATAGCTGTGGTATTAATAATTGTAATTGTGGCATAAATAAGTGTATTAATAATGCCCAAACAACTGCCCTTTCTGCTATCTATATATATTTTTTTCATTTCATGCTGCTTTCCAATCATATGCTCTTTTCATGTACGAGTTCTTTCACCAGTGTCTCTCTCTTACGCTGTTTGTCTTTTTCTGTTTAGATGGTGATGTTGCGTAATGAAGTGTGTGGGTGCAAGGCATCTGGTGTGTTCCTGCGACTCTCCGCTCAAGGTCTAATCGCTGAGAATAACATTCACTCCAATGGAGAAGCAGGACTAGACATCCGCAAAGGGGCTAATCCTATCATACTGGTACACAGAAGATGCACAAATAAAACAGATGATGCTAAATCTGCTTTAGATTATGTTTGGATTTCAATATGCAGATGATAAAATGAAGTTGATAACATGTCCTGGGAATATACAGTTCTAGTCAAATTATTCACCAACCAGTTAAATATTTTTTGTCAAATATTGCCCAAATGATGTTTAACAGATTAAGGATTTTTTTCACAGTATTTAAAAAAAGATTTCTTCTGGAGAAAATTTTATTTGTTTTTTTTTTTTTTTGACTGGAATTTTTAAAACAATTTTTAAGGTCAATATAATTAGCCCCCTTTTATTATGTTTCTGGCTTGTTATATGTTTTTCAATAAACCCTATAACCTTTTAACCCTAACGGATGACTTGCCAACATTGCCAGTAGACATGTCCCTTGGGCAGTCTCCCAAAAAAAAAAAAGATTCATCAGGCTAAGACTGTAAATGAATGCTTTGTTTTCACAAATAAATTGACTGCCAATTGACATTATCACAGTGAAGGCCTTTGAGACGTGATGAATAGACTTTACAAAGTAGTTTTTAAGATCACAGCCTAAAATGAATAAGCTCTTGACGTAAGTAACCTTGTGGCAATGCATCAGGTAAAGCCATGACATATGCCCGCTGGAATCAAAGTAAAGACGTTTCTAAAATGATCACGATCTGACCCTGGGGAGAACCACTTGGTTAAGTATACTCCAGCACAATTCTAAAGATCAGGTCAACTGGTGGTCAATTCACATGTGAAAATGATGCTGCAATTTTAGGTCAATAAAATTGTCATCCTGACCTATGACCTTAGGATGTGTCTTTCAACATAGTTGTTTAAGAAATAAAAAGGTACAAATGGCATGACATTGGCATTAGGGTTGAAAGATCTGTTGCCAAATATATAACAAGTCTGAAATGGTACATTTGTTACAGGATAAAGATCCAATCATAAACTCTTAAGTATTTGACTGCTTAAAGCAGGGGTCACCAATCTCTGTCCTGGTGGGCCGGTGTCCCTGCAGGGTTTAGCTCCAACTTGCCTCAACACACCTGTCTGGATGTTTCAAGTATACCTAGTAAGACCTTGATTAGCTGGTTCAGGTGTGTTTGATTAGGGTTGGAGCTAAACTCTGCAGGACACCGGCCCTCCAGGAACAAGTTTGATGACCCCTGGCTTAAAGGGATAGTGACCCAAAAAATTTATTCTGCCATTATTTACTCACCCTTCACTTGTTCAAACCCTTCTTGAGTTTCTTTTTTCTGTTGAACACAAAAAAGGATGTTTTGAAAAATGCTGATTGCTCTAACCCATAGACTTCTATAATATTTTTTCCTACTATGGAAGATGGTGGGTTCCAGCAACCAGCATTCTTCAAAATATCTTCTTTTGTGCTCAACTCTGAAAACTCTGAACTCTGAAAGCTCTAAAACCACATGAGAGAGTAAATGAAGATTAATTTTAGATTTTGGGTGAATCTCTTTAAATCTAAGCAGTGATTGCTTTTTTGGCTATGCAGTGTATTATATCATAAAGTTTTGTCTCCTAAGTATGTTTATTTTGTTTATGTTTTTGTATTTTGAATGGAAACAAGACAAAGACTAATTAAAACATGCTTTTGTGTGGTGTAATGCAATTATATTTATTGCTGTGGAAAGAAAGAAGTCTAGAAATATATTGGAATTTCCACCATCTCATAACATTTTCTGGTACATTCCTTGTTTTTCTTTTCCTGGCTGCAGTGTAATAGAATCCACAGTGGCTTGCGTTCAGGGATCGTTGTTCTGGGCAACGGGAGAGGTTCCATTCGAAGCAACCAGATCTACGGCAACAAGGAAGCTGGCGTGTATATACTTTTCAATGGTAACCCTGTGGTCAGGTAAGTAATGCATGTTTGTGTGTCTATGTGTGCGTTTTAATTAGGGTGACCAGATTTCTGAGAAGTGTAATATGGGACGCACATAATAGTCCACATATGAAAAACAGAATGCAAGACTGTGCTGGAAAAATGGAACAACTGATCAGACTAGTTTTAATGCATATGAAGTGTTGAACAATAACTTGGTTTAGTTCTTTGTGCTCTAATCTGATTGGCTGAGAGACATGAACAAATTGTGATGGTGATATCTGGTGGCATAAGCTAATCTGGACAGCTTATTGCTGCTTTTTTGTTCAATTTTAATATCTAAATGTTAGTAAGAAGAAAGGAACTTCTCTTTAGTTGCTCATTTTGAGTTCAAGATTTAAAGGGAAATTTCACCCAAAAAGGAAAATGTACAGTTTATTTACTCACCCTCAAGCTATTAAAGATGTAGGGGACTTTTGTTCTTTACTATAATGTTAAAGTCGATTTTAAGCAGAATCCGTTAGTGATTCATATAATGCAAAACGTGTTCATTCAAGCAATTAATGTTTATTATAGGTTTTAGACATTTGAATACATTTAACTCTTTATATTGCAATAGTAATTATTTAATTATGTGATATAAATATCTTTTTTTTTACTTTGTTTTTTAGTAAACATGGTTATCAGCATCGATAATAACAGTATTCTTTAAAGGGCACCGATTTTACCCCTTTTACAAGATGTAAGATAAACCTTTGGTGTCTCCAGAACGCATCTATGAAATGTCAGCTCAAAATACCCATCAGATCATTTATTATAGCCTCCAGAATCTGCCCATTTTTGTGTCTGCGTACTTTGTAGCTGTTTTTGTAGCCTGTGGCTTTAAATCCAAATGAGCTGCTTTTTCCCGCCAACCGTTCCCACGTGCGTGTCTGCTTCTCATGAGTTACGTCAAATAAACAGCAGTCAGTGACATATGCGGATGAAGCTGAAATACAGCTCGTTATTCAAAAATACCAAATAAGTTTATTTCATGTAATTGTGGTGGAGTTTATTCAAGCCCTTCTGAAATGGCAAGTCTTTTACAAATGTCATTTGCAGTACACACACATATGCACGTTTACTGACACCATGCGGCCGTGGAGATTACAGCGGTTAAGAATTACATTGCGATTTTACTGTCTTCATTAAAACATGCTGTTTTTTAAAAAAAATTTACTTATAAAAATCCCAGACAGTTGGAACAAATATTTGAATCTGTTTATTTGCAAAAAAAATGTTCTGTGGACATGTGTATACATGTTATTGTACACATATGGTGCCTGTCAATCAATTCGGTGGGTGGGGAAAACCGCACTCCTACGTCATGTTGCAATGGGCTTCAAAATCACTGGGATTTGGGTCCAATTTTAACGTCAGGAAATTAAAAAAAAGAGACTTGTGTTTCCATCACTCCAATATGACAGTGGACACACTACAACTACACACTGTTCTGTTCAAACCGCTTACAAAAGTTGATTTTCATTATAGGTGCCCTTTAACATTGACTTAATTCAATGTGTACAGTATAAAAAAGTATAAAAGTATTATTTTTAAGTATAAAAGGGAAAAATGTCAATGTCAGAGAAGTATATAAATGAAAAGAATGTTTTATAAAATTCACGTTAAAAAGGTTAAACAGACAAAATCATTGTTAATCTTAACAAATTAATTTTAAAAGACATCTTGTTTCTCCTACATCATCTTAATGTATTTATATATTTTGGGTAAGGCATAGGACTGAAATATGTCCGTTCAATCAAAATGTTTGGGCCTAACATTACGGTAGGTAGCCCATATAAGCAAATGTAGATTTACATGTAGGGAGGGATGTGCATTTTCCCAGATCTCCTACTGCTCCTTTAACTGTAAATTTAAATGTTTGCGTGAACTGTCCCTTTAATGATGTACAGTTACATTCTAAAAATAGCCCGCAATAGGTGAAATCCGCGAAGTAGTCCGCTTTATTTTTTACAATTATTCTAGATGTTTTAAGGCTGTAAAACCCCTCTCTACACTATTTTCTCAGATAGGCATTAACATTTTCACACTTTTCTCTTGTTTAAACATTCGCGTAACTTCTGCCTTCCTTTAGCAAAGTCCAACTTTTTGTGTGATGGTTAGCATCTTCCTTTTGGGTGCTACCATGGTTGCTTTTAATAGTGCAGAACGTTTAGTCGACATTAGGGGGTTTGTTGGGGAGAAAACTTGCAAACATACAGTACAGCCATTCAGAGTCACACTGCTAGCAATCAAAGATTTATGTAAATTTGGCAAGCTGAACGCATTATGTACTGTACAGGAGACACGGCATAGAGGAGATTGATTGACAACGGTCTACAGCCAATCAGGACACAGAACACAATGCGTGAATCAGGACGCAGAACACAATGCACTGTAAAACAAAAACAAGCATGTCAAATTGCACAAAAAAAATCTGCAAGACTGGGAAAGGTGAACCGTGTTATTGCGAGGGACCACTGTACATACAAATGACATCAATCAAATTCAATGAGACTTTTTTATGTTAGTTCATGTAATATTTGTTATATACATGGCCTATAAAGCTCTGATTTCTGTTCCTTTTCTTTCCTTGTGACAGTGGGAATCACATTTTCCAGGGGCTCGCAGCAGGCATTGCTGTTAATGAAAATGGAAGAGGACTGATCACTGGTCTGTTTGACAGCTGTGGCATTTTTTTTTCCATTTGCTGTTTATTGAAGATTCAAGCACTTAAGTGCTCGGAAGTGTTTGCTCATGCTCTTGACACCGCTCAATTAAATTACACTAAATCAATGTTCTGCTTCCATGTCTGATAGAGAACGTGATTAGGCAGAATCAGTGGGGTGGTGCTGATATCCGTCGAGGAGGTGATCCAGTCCTTCGCAATAACTTCATCTGTTACGGCTATTCAGATGGAGTGGTGGTTGGAGAGAGAGGAAGGGGACTTGTTGAAGGCAATCACATATATGGTGGGCATATTTCAGCTTTTTCTTTCTGTAAGGAATTTGCCTACAGGGTGTCATTTTAATATCTGTATTGAAAGAAAGCAATGTTTTGTGTGCAGTATTTAGTCTATTGGACACGTGGGTTGGGCTAATAAAAAATTAATAAAAAAAACATCACAAAAAGTGTGCCCTAACATAAAAACCCAATGAGTTTTCAAATGTATTTGGTGCACAGCAAAACAATTACATGAGTAATATTGAACAAAGACTTACAAAACAATCTAATAATAGATTTTGACAAGAAATAAAACATAAAAAAAATAAAACTGTGGTTTAAATTACAGTAATGTATTGACAATAGGTGTAAAGTTGCAAAAAGAGTTAGTTAAATGTTTTGATTATAACATTATTTTGGTATTTTCATTATTATATTGCATTGTTTAACAAATGAATTTTTCCCAGCACTGGGTTGTGGCTGGAAGGGCGGTAGTAGTTGGCAGTTCATTCTGCTGTGGTGACCCGTGATAAATAAGGGAAATGAATGTGAAATAGTTTTATTTAGATTTATTCAGCGTGTGTGTGACAGTGTATGGGTGTTTCCTTGGCTGCGTAAAACATATGGCCAGAATAGTTGACGGTTCATTCTGCTGTGACGACCTTTGAAATAGAGACTAAGCCAAAGAAAAATAAATGAATAAATAGTACCACACTAAAATAATAGAGAGATCTTTCATGTTACTTTTAAATTATATTTATTGTAAAAGAGTTCAAATAAAAGAGACCCAATTTTTTTAAACAAATAAATAATATAAAGACCAACTGATTTTAAAAATGCTGGTTCTTTTTAAAGCTAAAAAGGCTTTTATTATTTGATTAGATATCATATTAAATAATTTTAACATTATTCATCTAATTTAAGTAGTAACAAAGTTGTACAGTAGTCAACATTTGACATGGATCAAAAAGCTTTTCAGAATTGACCTAAGACAAGAGTGGATGTTGTTCAATAGTTTTACACCATTTTCATAAACCTTTTGGGCCACTTCAAATGTTGACTACTATATATTGAGAATAGTCAACATTGTTTAGATCAGAAAAGGGAATAAAGACACTGATAATTCATATTTTGGTTATGAAATGTCTTTGTGTTGTAGGCAACAGAGGCTGTGGAGTATGGGTAATGTCATCTAGTCTACCTCAGCTCGTTGGAAATCACATTTCCCATAACCGCATGTATGGACTGGCCGTGTTCTGCCGAAAGGACACAGAGTCTGCCGTGAACCGGGAAGGCTACCGTGCTTTACAGGACAGAGACAGAGGAGAACGGGACAACTTTAATGAGGAAGGAGAACTGATGGCCTGGGAGAGTGACATCGACAGCGAAGATGAGCGATTTTCCTCCAGGCGGCCAATCACAGTTGCTCTGGTGGAAAACAACTGCATTAGTCAAAATGGAGGTTAGTTGCTGGCCTATTTTACCTCTTCATGCTCAAAAAAAAAAAAGAAAAGATATTTGCTGTTTGTTCAAACTACTTGCTTCAATTAAGCTGAAGCAACACAATTTTTGAGGTTTTTTTTAGGATGACTTAATTGTTTAATGTTATGTTCCTTTATGAATGTGCAAATATGAAACCAACTTTACCTCAATTTAAACATCCCTGCACTGTAAAGAATGCTGGATTCCACATCCACACAATCAAACTTATTTACAAACTAAAGTGGATTACATTTGCAAATACTAAGTTTGATTGTGTGGATATGAAACCCAGCATTCTTTACAGTGCAGGGATGGTTAAATTGAGGTAAAGTTGGTTTCATATTCGGACATTCATTCAGTGACAACTTGTGACATGCTCCTTATATTGTTTACCTTGCAACTTTGAATATTCGGTCTGAAATCACATGTAAATATGACTTCAAAACAACTATAGCACTATTTATTTTACTGTGATCAATGTTGTATTTTGAGAGTCATTGCTGCTAATATGATTTTCTCATTTAGAATTTGCAAAGAATACTTTAATATAATAATAATATAAAATAATATAGAATAAAATTATAATATTAAGGAGAAAGTTAGAATGTGCTAATATAAAACCAACTTCACCTCGATGTTTAAAAATACTGACTAAATTAGCATTTTCTGATGCTTTGCTTTATCTTTGAATTAAAAAAAATCAAACTAAATTAATGTGATCACTATAGAGAAATTACCACCTACGTCACAGAAACGTCACACGGGTTCCCAGTTGCAATAGCAAACATGTTGTGCGGTAGGATGCCAACCGCAGATGTCTTTGGCTAAAAGGGAGCTGAATGGAGTGAGGACCTAATTAAAAACGCTCGACAATGCAGTTCTGAAAAATGTAAGTTCACATACCCTGCCGTACAGGTGCAGTTCGCTGTCAGAATGCAGTTGTTTTGCTTGTTGATGATTACCCAGGTCTTGTATAGCTCCGTCTTCTTTCCTTGTCTTTGGCTAGGCAGAACCTCGGTTTTTAGCACTACATAGTTTTGAATCTTGTAATCCGGGAACATTATTTCTTGCACATGACCACACAGAACAAAATTGTAGGCATCCAAAGACCTGTCAGAGGAACGCCTCTCACTTTAACGTTAATTTTGTCAAATAACTGGGTGACAAGCTGTTACAATACGCTGAAAGCTTTATGTAAATAATATATGTAATATGTAATCAATATAACTTATTTCTAAGACAGCAACAAACGCTGTAGCGCAACGGATGTCATTCCCTCGCTGTAAATGCTAGCGCTCCTGTTTTTTCTGCAACCTCCCTGTGCACGCATCTTGAACATTTACAAACTGGTAATTTGTCTATTGGGGGCTTCTCAATTCTCAACCTATTCTTGAGAACTAATTGTTAATGTAATAATTTGACATTGTTTCATTGAGCTTTTTCTGAATGAAGTCTGAATGAAAATCTAATTATTATATGGTCTTTTCTGAGTTTATTTTACCTTTTTGGGCAACCTTTGTTTTGGTAAAGCTGCTTTGGAAATATATATATTTTATTGTTAAAAATTTACTTTTTATTGCTATAAAAATTATATGAATTTGAAAAAAAAATCTCTTTTTAATACTTTAATAATACATTATTTTCTGGAATTTTGACTTATAATATTAATCTAACAGCACATTGGTTACTATTAACTGTTAAAGTTAGTATTTTGGAAATAAATTTATTAATACTACTACTACTAATAATAATAATAGATAGATTTAAAATTGTATAATTCATTTTATTGTAGTCTATCAAATGAAGCTGATATTGTTGTAATGTGCAGAATTAGTAATATCATAATGCCACTACCAGTTCTACTATTAACTATACTAATTATAGTCATACTAATAATAAATAATCTGTAATAATAATTAAACAATGATTGCATTTTTTTTCTATTGAAATTAAATAGCTTAATTTGTTATTGTACATGTATCCGTATTGATGATCTTATTAATTATATATTTGTATTATTAATATATTGTGTAAATAATAAGAATGTCTAGTTTGCTAAACACTTTTGTTACAGTTCTTATTTGAATACAATAAAAGACATGCTTTGGAATGTACAGATATTTATATTTATATATATGTACAGATATTATTATATTATATATATTATATATATGTACAGATATTTATATTATTGTTAATAATAATAATAATAATAATAATAATAATAATAATAATAATAATTAAAGCCCTCAGAAACTCTTGTTATGTCCCAGAATGCTAGTCCAACTTGCATGAATTACAAGAATGAAACAAATAAAAAATAATACATATTATTTTGTCTGATGGAGTAGTTAAAGGAGGTAACTTATTCGAAATAGTTTTTTAATACTTTAGAAATTTAATACTTAGAACTAAGCTCTGTAACCATTAATTATTTTCTTGACTATCATTGAAAAATTTATTTGCATCGTCAAATTGATGTATAATGAAAGCATTATTCAGTAAAGAGCCCTATAAAATGTGTTTTATTTCTCCCCAATGATGCAAGTTTAAGGTAAAGTACTCTATGTATAAATATCTAGCTTAAAGGGAGAGTTGTATATTAGCTTACCAACTGTCCCGCTTGTGTGTGTGTGTGTGTGTGTGTGTGTGTGTGTGTGTGTGTGTGTCTCCAGCCGTGGGAGTGTTTGTGAAGAGCAGTGAGCCTCTGAATGTGGTGTCCAACATGGTGAAGAGTAACCGAGGAGCCGGTGTGTGTGTGATTCAGAGTGCTCAGCTCACGCGTCTAGTTGGGAACTGTGTCCTCTGTAACGGCTGGACAGGAGTGTCTGTGGACCGAGAGTGTCGCGTGGAGCTGCGCGGCAATGGAGTTTACGGCAATGCCTGTCACGGTGTCTGCTTCAGAGGAGATGGGCTCATTGTGGAAAACGATGTGGTGGGAAACACTGCTGGTGGAATACGAGTGATGGACAATGCAGATGTTAAAGTGAGTGTGTGTATATACAGCATATATATAATGTATATATACAGATACAGTCTATCAATCTCTCACAAGGTTAAAAAGGTAAGACTGGTTGTGTCTGAAGCCTATAAAATGTTTTCTTAACAGGCAGTATCATAAGGTAAACGGTCTTTGTAATATTAAAGAATGACAGATATTGTTTTTTAGAGTAATATTGATACTGGATGGTTATTTTTTTTAGTATTTCCTTTTTATTTAACTATTAGCTAAACTTTTTTTGCCTTTTGACAGTAATGCTATTACCACTATTAATACTTTACTACAACTAATAATAACAACAATTCATATAACATTTTAGTTAAACCTTTAGTTTAGCATTTGGTAGTAATAGTATTAATACTAATAATTATATTAATTACTTCTACTACTAATAATAATAATTAATGTTTAGACTACAAAAACAATAAATTATACAATGGTAAGCTGATGTTGTGCACTATTAATATTATAATGTCACTACTACTAACACTTCAATTTCCCCATTGTAGTACTAATAATAAATAATTCATAATAAATTTCTTGTTTTTTTACTGTTCACTAGTAGTAATAATATTTAATAATTATGGGTAAATAATATGATTAATAAATACTTTTTATTCATAAGGTTAATAATGCTGATACATGACACACTGATACTTTTAATCATTGTTATTATATGTATCAATTATTAATTATAAAATCATTTATTATTATTTATAATCAGAATATATCTCAGTATTTACACAGTGCAATAAATGAATTTGCAAAAAAAAGGTTGCAAAAGTTTGATATTATGGTTATTATTTGACTATAATAAAAATAGATTTTTTTGCAACATTGTTGTTAATAAAAATAATAGTCACCTTAAGAAACTCCAATTTAAGCATGAATTACAAGATTGAAAACAGTTTCATAATTATAACTTTTTGTCATATAGAGACGTTGCCTCCCAACTTGTATGTGTGTGTAATAACTTTGTTTATTTAATAAGTCATGCTATTAGCTACTTGCTTATTACCAACCTATTATTAAGATATGAACTGTTCATATGTTAATGTATGATCTTATTCAGCTTCCCTAATCCTACCCAAAACCCAAACCCGACTTCTACCTTACTATTAATAAACAGCTTATTAGTGGTTTATAAAGCTAATAATATTAGGCTGCATTTACACTGCATGGTTCAAGTGACTCAATTCTGATTTAATTTTTTACATTTTACTTTTTTTTTCTCCCATGTGGCGCAGATCGGATATGGCCCATGTATGTGTAAGCAGGAAAAAAATCACATGGCTTCCGATTTACTCAAATCATATACAGGCCTTGTGGAAATTTATCCGATATGAATCGGATCTGTGCTCTCATGTCTGCAGTGTAAGCAGGTAGATCAGATTTTCACCTGTCAATGCGAGTCACGCATCATTAAAACCATAGCGATGACGATAAGTTTGGGGCTTTCATTTCGGAACAGACTTTAGCACAGTCCCAAACCTTGAATTTCATACATGAGGATTAAAAAAGAGAGAGAGAGATCAACATAAGCCACGTAACTAATATAAACTAATATAAAACTGTTGCATACGTCACGCGCATAAATCACGCCATGGACATTATGATTAAGATGCCTACTGGTTTAAAAAGGCCTAGATTAAAACAAATGACAAAATGAGAACTTTTCTGTCATAAACTATAGTAAAACTACCTGTCAAAAGGAATTAGAAAAAATGAAATGCTGCGAACACATTAAATACAGGAATAATTTTATTAGCTGTGAGTCAGCTTGTTGCCTGTGTGCTGTGTAAATGCAGACAATCAGATATGAGTCACTTTTAAAAGATGATGTAAGCTGGTCATCAAAAAAATCGGATACAGTGACCAAATTGGAATTGACCATCAAGTTCTGCAGTGTAAATGCAGCCCAAGTTAATGGTTTGTTAATACTGTGAATTGTAACGTAACCTAAAGTGTTGCTAAAACAAGCTTTGTAACCATTCATTTGTGTATTATCATTGAAGTCTACCTGTTTAGCAAAAGTTTTGGACACTACTCAAGTACTGTTTGACCTGCAAATGTCCTAAAAAAGTCTCTGCTATCAGATGCTGACGTTTGCTTTGTGTTCTGCAGGTGTTGAGAAATCGTGTTCAGGCGGTGCGAGGGTATGGGATTTCTGTGAAGCAGCTGGCTCGAGGTGTGGTTCAGGAAAACCTGGTTTATCAGAGCCGCCCTACGACCACTAAAACTCCCATTCGGACAAATGCGCAAAACCTGGAGTGTGTTGTACTTAACAACTCTCTGCTCACTCCCAGGTTAGACAAACTC
>CAIGQZ010032649.1:8081957-8108793 GCA_903798205.1 Danio tinwini | reverse complement strand
ATATATATATATATATATATATATATATATATATATATATATATAATTTATGCCTTTAAAGGGCACTTATGATGAAAATGGACAGAACTGTGTGTAGGTATACAGTAATGTGTCCACTGTTATATTGGAGCGATAGAAACACAAATTTCCTGAGGTTAAAATAGAATCCAAATCGCTGCAATTTTGAGGCCCACCGAACTGATGCAACATGATGTTGGTGTGCAGTTTTCCCACCCCACCGAATTGATTTGCAGCTGTGTATTAACATGTCTCCACAGTAACACATATAATTATATCCACAAGACAGGATGTGCGCAAAGCAACTGGGATTAAAAAATCTGTTTATCCCCATTCACCAAACATGCATTTAGCCTGGTGACTGCCTTACTGTACAAACAAACAGACATCTATTGGTATAAATAGGAATGTTGCATTTTTAATATAATGTATTACTTAAATGTATTCACTAACATGAACTAATAATGATCGATACTTATACAGCATTTATTAATCATAGTTCAATGTTTACTAATGCATTATTAAATTCCAAAGTTGTACTTACTAACAATGAACCAACTTTGTTTTCATGAACTAATGTTAACAAAGATGAGTAAATATTGCAATAAAGGTAGTTCATTGTTTGTTCATTTTTCCAAATGCATTAATGGAAGTTCTTTGTAAAGTGTTTCCTGGCCGTTTGATTGGTTATAATTAGCCTGTTTGACTTTCTTCTGCTTGGAAAAAAATATATATATTTGAAGAATGTTTGCAACTGTACAGTTCTGGTACTCCTTTATTTACATTTTATAGCCAAAGTTCACAGTGGAAGTCAATGGGAACCAAAAAAAAGTGGGAAAAACTATTTTCCTGGATACTTTTAATCCATGAATGTTCATTTCCTCAGTGTATGTGATTTGTACAAAATTGAAGCATCTGTCAGCAAAGCAACATGTGAGTTCATGGATATTTTAAATAACTGTGTACTGACTGAATAAGGACATACAGTCTCATGAATATTAATGAGACACAGACGCTTCACAAAGTACAATTGAGCTGTTTCAGGTCATTACCCAAGATGCAATGCAGATTTTAAACCCAGGAGAAGAAAATAGCTTTTGTAAATCATAGAAATACCTTAATATGTTTGCAGATATTTAGGAATCATGCTAAGTGAACATTTGTTTATCTGAAAAACAATGAGTCACTTATTCTTCTTTGAAAATGTCAGTGTTGAAATGTCTTGTTTTCGTTTTTGTCTCTATAGCACACTGTCAGTTATCCAATTATATTTCAGCAACCTGAATTCCCATGGTGGAAAACAACACTGTATTTAATTTCACTCATAAAGGCTGCATCATTGTATGTGACCGCATCTGAAAACGTGTCCTCTGGAGGACTGCAGCAGCCTCCGTACAAAAAAAAAGTCTATTCAAGTTTTAAAGTATAACAAAATAGAATAAAGTAAAAAATGAATATGAATCATACAGAAAAATTATCTCTTTAAAGCTTAAAATTCAGAAACATATCTGTTATAGTAGTATGATTATCTGAACAACCCTATTTTAATATCAGACGAAATCAAAAATCCATTTTTATTTTGCATCAGATTTTTGCACATCACTGGTAATATGTAGAAAATAATATGCTTGACCTGTGTTAATCTTTTTTGTTGTAGATCACAAGCCCTTTGGGCCCTGGAAAACCCGCCTGCTCGTCCCCACAACAGTAACCCCTCCAGTGTGACGCCCTCCGCAATCCCTGCTCACCTTGCACTCACCATGACGAACCGAATCACTGCCTCTGTTGAAAGCGGCTGTCATAATAACGGCAGCATTTTTTGCTCCATTTTATGAGGTTGGAGCTCAACAACAGATGGAAATTCATGAAATTGTTCCCCAGTGAGTGACTTTTGATTTGGATGATGGACAATCAGGTTAAGCCTCAAGCACTTGACCATCAAATGATCAAAAAGCACTTTTTTTTTAAATATCTAATTACGATTAACCAAAGGTAGGTTGTTTAGTAGTGTTTCTCAAACTATGAAGGAATAAAACCATTTTTTTAATAGAATGAATTATTCCACTTGCTCAATATGGAAACGAAGCTGGTCTGGGACCAGTGTTTACAAGCAACCTACTGGAATCTTTATCGTATACCTGAAATCTGTTTTCCTACCAATCCAACTGCCACTTCATCCAATACAGGACATGTTTTTTGTTGGAACTGCTGGAAGCCAATCTAGGTACTATAAAAAAAAATCACATGCATTTTGTTGTCACAGTCTACAGCCTGTTATCATTTCAGCACAAAGTCAGGTGGGAGAAAAAGACACAAGGGAAGTAGGAGAGAGACACACATCACGTGCCTTTCTCTATCTCTTCCCAAAAGACCGTACTGAGAACAAACAATAAACAAATTCAGTGCACCTTGGGGATTGTTGTCCTGTTGGCTTCTGCAATGGATAAAAACATTAACACATACTGGGTCCCCAGATGCAACTGATCAGTATCACCGGCTGGCTGCAGCATGTCGTAGGGCAACTTACCTGTGAAATCTGCACAAAGTTAAAGGCTTTTGTTGTATGAAGTGGCTGAATGGCGGGAACCATTTTTTATAACTCTTGAACACAAAACCAGTCAAAAGGGTCAATGTTTGGAAATTAAGTTTTAGACATCATTTCAAATACGCCTTTGTCGTGAAATATTTGAAAATCTGGAATCAAAGAGTTAAAAAAAAATTAAATGTTCAGAAAAGTCTTCTTTTAAAGTCCAAATTAAGTTCTTAGCAGTACATATTACTAATCAAAAATTAGGATTTTGATATACTTGAAGGAAATGTACAACATTTCTTAATGGAAGTTGATCTTTATTTAATATTATAATGTTTCTGTATCATTTTGACCGTGTATTTTTGGCTTTTCCCATACACATGCAACATTGGACTGGTTTTGTGGTTCAGAGTTGCATTTTAGAAAGATTTAAAAGGATAGTCCATTCAAAAAGTTCATAAGCTCATATTGTTCCAAACCTGTATGACTTTCTTCTGTTGAATGCGCACACACACACAATATATATTTAGAAGAATGTTCATAACAGTTTTGGTTCTCATTGATGTCTCTTTTTTTAACAAAAATACAATAGAAGTCAGTGGGAACCAAAGAGTATCTTAATTTGTGTTAAAAAAAAAAAGGAAATGCATGCTAGGCATGGGCCGGTATAGGATTCTAACGGTATAATAACCTTGGATAAATATATCACGATATCACTGTATTGTGCTCACTGCTCTAAAATATATTCTTTCTATATGTTTTTCCCCCTTTGAAAACAATATATTTTATTTTTTGAAAGATTTATAATAGTTTAGAACAGTAAACATGTCAGGCTAAATAATTCAAAAGATTAATTGATTTCTTCTGTCTTCATAGTTTCAAAAACACAATTTCTTCACAATTTAAAATGGCAGCTTTGGATATTTTTTTCTGCTGGAGATACTGCTGTCCTAAAAAACAAACAAAAAAATTTAAGCAAAATTTTTTTTACACATACAGTTGCAATCAGAATTATTGAACCCCCTTTGAATTTTTGTTTTCTTTTTTAAATATTTCCCAAATGATGTTTAACAGAACAAGGAAATTTTCACAGTATGTCTGATAATATTTTTTCTTCTGGAGAAAGTCTTATTTATTTTATTTTGGCTAGGATAAAAGCAGTTTTAAATTTTTAAAACCCATTTTAAGGACAAAATTATTAACCCATTTAAGCTATTTATTTTTTCCATAGTCTACAGAACAAACCATCATTATACAATAACTTGCCTAATTACCCCAACCTGCCTAGTTAACCTAATTAACATAGTTAAGCTTTTAAATATCACTTTAAGCTGTATAGAAGTGTCTTAAAAATATCTAGTCAAATATTATTTACTGTCATCATGATAAAGATAAAATAAATCAGCTATTAGAGATGAGTTATTAAAACTATTGTTTAGAAATGTGTTGAAAAAAATCTTCTCCCCGTTAAAAAGAAATTGGGGAAAAAATAAACAGGGGGCTAACAAATCAGGGGGTTGAATAATTCTGATTGCAACTGTACCTTAGGAACGGTATTACAGAAAAATGTTGGTGGTTTTAAAACCTTGACTTTTCCAAACCGCGGTATACCTTGAAAACGGATATCGTCCCATGCCTAATGCATGCATACTGCTCAGGGTTTAGAACAACAGAGAGTGTATATTTTTCAGTGGACTGACTTTTTAGATGTGATTTCACAATCACTAATTTAATAGGCCTATCAACGAATGATTTATGTTGAAGTGTATAGCAGAAAAGAGTTCTACTGAAACATTATTGAAATACTTGATATGCAATTGATGCTATAATAGCTGCTTTACTTTTTTTAGAAGCTGAGTCACAAGTTCACAGGTACACTGTGCTTCTGTAGCTGCAAGCAAATAGAAAAGGTTTTAAAACCCTTTTGAGATGGAAATCTTATTACATCAAAAAACCTTAGTAGGTAAAAACATTATAATGAATAGTGATAAACTAATGTAAATCCATCTACTGGTAGTTCACCTTAAATAGGCATGGAGGAACAATCTTGAAATAATGACTAATTCAAGAATATTATAATTCTCCCATAAATTGCTCACCCACAAGCCATCTTAGCTGTACATAGCTTTCTTTTTTCAGATGAACGCAATCAGAGTTTCATGAATGAAACACTATAATTTCTATTCAGAATCCATTCAGCTGATCTTCAGGTCTGGCGCAATAGCATCCAGCTCTTTTTTGTTTAAAAATTTGCGAGATGCTAATGGAATTCGATTCAATGATTTATGCTAGGCTAAAAATAATTGTGCAGGACAACAGAGATCATTTAATGGAATAAAAAACTAAACTTTTTTACTCTAGGGGAAAATGAACCATTGAACAAATAAAAAAAAAAAATGGAGTGTTCCTTTAAATAACATCCTGGCTTTTTTCAGCTTTGTAATATCAATGAATGGTTTTTAAAGCACATTATAAGCACTACAGTCCATCATTAAATGAATCCATACTGCAGAGGCTTAACTAATGTCTTCTCAACCAAACCCTTTATCCATCATTAAATTAATCCATACTCCAGAGGCTTAATGAGGGTCTTCTGAACCAACCGATAGGTTTTGAAATAAAAAAAAGAATAATTTTTAAAACTTTACATCAGTTACAATGCCCTCAATTTCCCTTTCTCTGTCCACACAACATGCTCCTCAGCAAAGGTTAGTGTAGAGTTGTTTAATTCTTTCAGTTTTTAGTCCAAATTCTTATAAAAGTCAAAACACTGTACACCTACAGATTCTAGTGACAGTGTTGAATTGATTGTTTGCTGTGATTCATTATCCCCTCATGCATTTGTCTGTTGTGGATCACCAGCCTTTTTTGGGGGACTTGAATGAGTTACTGATATTGTACTGATAGAAATAACTAAATTTGAATGACCAACTTCTTAATGCATAATGTGTCATCCCTTTGGCCTTTTAACAGTTTAAAAATTTTTAAATATAGAAATTTTTCTTACAGAAAACCAACAGTTTGCAAAACCGAGAAGAGGCAGGATCTTATTTTGACTCTAATACTGATGTGTTCATCTGAACAAAGAGAGGCATATACAGCTAGGATGGCTTGAGCTTAAATAATTTATGGGATAAATGTGATTCTGAACTATATATACAGTCATGTGTAAAAGTTCTGACATTTTTCCCCTATCAGGACAAAAAAAATTATGAATTTGGCAGATCTTAAAATCTGAAAGATAAAACCTTAGATAAACAAAAACATATAGCTTCAACAAAAATAAGTCAGACATTGCTAATTAAATGCCTGAACTGATCATCAGCAGAGGTTTTGACAGTTTGTTGGTCTGGAGCTTCAGGTGTGTATGAACACAATGTTGTCCAACGGGTAAAGATTAGCCAAAATTGTGACCTGCAACATGTCACCATTAAATCTACAACAGAACAACTGAAGAAAACTAAAAGAAAAATCTCGGGTTTTCAATAGTCCAGATCTTTGTCACCCATGGCTTTTCTGTCTTTGTTTTATTTTTGTTATAGAAATAAATTACATGTTGTGAGATGTCATGTGATGATGCTCATCTGAGGGTTTGATCTTCCAAATTTTAAGATCTGCCAATGACCATATCATTATGTCCTGATAAAAAAAGCCCATGAAATTCAATAACCTGGTCTAACTTTCACATTACTGTACATACAGTATATTTAGACCACAGCTATGTTTGTAATAGAATACTACTTTACTATTGTCTATTATTCTTTAACAATGACCAAACAGTACATTATTTTTAACTTGTAAATTATAACTTTGGCCTTTATAAGAAAATGTTTCATATTTAGGCAATTTATTTAATTAAATAATGACTAAGATGAAATTCTTTAAGCTGTAATCTTTGACTTAACTGGAAATGAAAACTCTGAAAATATCCTGAACATTTGCAGGAATAGTACAGAAGTATCCTATTACAGATGTGACTAAAATAAGGGGTCTTATAATGTGATTTCCTTCCAGAACATTATTAATCATTAGGTAGACAACTTCTGTTAGATTTACAGCAGGCTGTTATTATTTTTGTAATGTTTTCATACCGACTGCTGGTTTGATTTGTAAAGTGCAATATGTATCTACTAAAATGTGCCTATTTTTACAGTATGGTTTTTATACTTATTGTGCAGTATAAATATAATCACTATTGTTGAAAACTATCTCGTTTCTGCAATTCTTGTCTGTAATCCTTGTCTGTAAGCCACAGCCATATCACCCTGCAGCCCAGGACCGGTTACTCACTGAAGCTAAGCAGGGCTGAGCCTGGTCAGTACCTGGATGGGAGACCACATGGGAAAACTAGGTTGCTGTTGGAAGTGGTGTTAGAGAGGCCAGCAGGGGGCGCTCAACCTGCGGTCTGTGTGAGTCCTAATGCCCCAGTGAAAGTGAAGGGGACACTACACTGTCAGTGGGCGCCGTCTTTAGGATGAGATGTTAAACCGAGGTCCTGACTCTCTGTGGTCATAAAAAATCCCATGGCACTTCTCGTAAAAGAGTAGGGGTGTAACACCAGTGTCCTGGCTTAATTCCCTCTCCGCTTACGATCATGGCCTCCCAATCATCCCCATCCACTAAATTGGCTCTATCACTGTCTCTCCGCTCCACCTATAGCTGGTGTGTGGTGAGCGCACTGGCGCTGTTGTCCTGTGGCTGCCGTCGCATCATCCAAGTGGATGCTGCACACTGGTGGTGGTGTGGAGAGACCCCCCCTTATAATTGTGAAGCGCTTTGAGTGTATACACAATAAATGCGCTATATAAATACACATTACATTACATAATCGGATTTGATTCCTATAACCAAAGACAGAGAGAAAAACAATTGTGTTTGCTTGTTACACAATAAAATTCCAGTCATCTTAAATATATCAAAATAATCTTCATCTGGATAGTTTACATCAATTTGTGAAAGTAGTCAAAACAAATGGCAATTCCAGTTTCTATTTAATGAATAATGATTTATTTTCAATTTGATTTTAGAAGTATGTAAAGTAACACACACAGCATTTTTAGCTTGTACCTGCACATCTTAGAAATGAATGCAGCTACTGTTCACAGGTTAGTTCATCTTCTTGCGCTTCTTGCGTTCCATCCGTCGATCATAATGCACCAGAGGAAGCACCAGAGAGACCATCCTGTGCTCATCCTGCATCCAGGTCTCTTTTTTGCCTGATGCGTTGTGGCGGGACAGGGTCAGTCCCATGGCTTTGGCCACCTCCAACATTCTGTACACACACATGGTTTTTGTCCAATATATTAGCATTTTAAGATAAAACACTAAAACAATACATTCATACAACATATTAAAATTGAGTTTAAAGGGTGGTCCACTACAATATCATATTTGAAACTTTAGTTGATGTGTAATGTAGCTGTGTGAACATATCTCTGAATGTAATACGCTCAAAGGTCAATGCAAAGGAAGATATTGGCTTTTGCAGAGTTCACTTAGCAAGGCCTACAGTGAACAAAGGTTGAGGACTACAAAAAAATACATTCGTATATTAGTGAGATCACAAACGCTTCAGGTTACACGCATTCACCATGCGCATACACCCTGTGCAGCAACGGGCGTGGCCAGAGGCGCTGTAATGTTATAGCAGAGAAACCATTTGACAAAGGACAGCTTCCAGAATCTCTCCCAGTTCAGTGATGAATTCGTCTATAAACTCCAGCTCCAATCATAATAGAAGAAGCTGTGGATTGAAATGTTATTCGTCTCTCTATGCGGCCGCTTTCCGTGCGTTTTACATC
Organism: Danio tinwini; assembly: GCA_903798205.1. Lineage (NCBI taxonomy): Eukaryota > Metazoa > Chordata > Actinopteri > Cypriniformes > Danionidae > Danio > Danio tinwini. The sequence continues at coordinate 8,100,444 of CAIGQZ010032649.1, read as the reverse complement.
TCAAATAACAAACTCGCAAAGATATGTGAACGTTTCATATTACTTGCACATGCTTATTCCGAATGTGTGAAAGACACTTCTCAGATTTTATTTTAGAGAGCAGGCGTGAGGTTCCGCTGTGTCCACTTCATTTTCTGTCTGATTCAGGCTCAAATTGACAGTATTTAAACAGCAGAGGCACAGCACATTATGTTAGCTGACCAACCAGAGCCTCTTGAGGTCAAGCTTTTGGAGGAACTAGGAAATATGACAGTTGTTTTAGCGGAGTAGCTGTATATAAATCAAAGATTATGAAAAAAATAACGTGATTTTTTACAAATGAAGCATGAGCACACATTGCTTTGCATCTTATAAACACAACCAAGCATGAAAAATACACTCTGGACCACCCCTTTAAGGCATTGATTCCCCATGGACATTTTCTGATAACTCCTGTTTAATAAGACCATCATATGAAATAAAATGGAATTATGCTGCTTTAGCACATAACCCTGAAAGCCTGCTGTATAATATTTGATGTATAAATTTTGAAGGTCTCTAAATTATTAACAATTATCAACAAAGACTTTTTTTACACAGTCTGTTGCACAAATCTCTTTTTTTTAAACTCAGGTTTAGTTTGAGCAAACTCTTTTGAGTTTTTGGAATCAAGAAGCTGGGTTGGTTTTCACCGAATTTCATCACCACAGTAACCTACGCTACACAGCAAACCTGCAACAGAGCCGATTTTATGCTGGGTTCACAAACCCAAACTGGACCAATCAGCTGTGAGAAAAGTGACATCTATTTAATGCCCCAGTCTCCAAGTGTCATTTTTTAAGTCTTAAAGCATTTTTCAGTCAAAATTGCCTTTTGTTTCTAATAATTAAATTTATATTATTTGAATTCCTATTAGTTTCTTATTATTGAAATTGTCAATTAATAGTTTTAAAAAAATTAAAATAAAAATTTTTAAAAATTTTATTTAAATATCTACATATACTTTTGCTTTAACATATAAAGCTTTTAAAATGACCCTTTTATCTCTTTGTGAGCAAACATTATTATAAGCGGTTGAATGATTTGCATTGATATAATGATTTTTCTTTAAGTTGCTTTCTCAAACTTCTGCTGCATCCGCAGTGTTTATTTCTGCCTTGTAAATACATTTAAATTCATTACACATTTCTGATAATGATATCTATTCAGAGAAGTGAATTGCTGGCTGTCTCTTGAGAAATGAATCAATCGGACTCTCATGTTTCATGTAATTGGCCGTTTACTGCACGCGTCACATTTTCAGGTGCATGCTGTCCAGGGTTAATAACAAACTCTGTATTAAAAATGTTTATATAGTTGTGAAACTGCTTAACCGGTCCTAATGGGTATTGCACAAAACAGATAAGGTATTTATTTGGCTGGGATTTTTAAACTATCCCTGACTCAGCATTTAGCCTTGATTCAGTTGCATGAAAGCATGATAAATTAAACTACTTTAAGTTTCTACAGAGATTTATGGCCACAGCCATATCACCCTGCAGCCCAAGACCAATTACTCACTAAAGCTAAGCAGGGCTGAGATTAGATGGGATGGGAGACCACATGGGAAAACTAGGTTGCTGTTGGAAGTGGTGTTGGAGAGGCCAGCAGGAGGTGCCCAAAGTGTGGTCAGCATGAGTCCTAATGCCCAGGTAAAAGTGAAGGGATACCATACTGTCAGTGAGCGCCATCTTCCGGAAGAGATGTTAAACCGAGGTCCTGACTCTCTGTGGTCATTAAAAATTCCACGGCACTTCTCGTAAAGAGTAGGGGTCTAACCCCGCTGTCCTGGCCAAATTCCCTCCATTGGCCCTTACCCATCATGGCCTACCAATCATCCCCATCCATCCATCACTGTCTCTCCACTACACCTATAGCTGGTGTGTGGTGAGTGCACTGGCGCAGTTGTCCTGTGGCTGCCGTCAAATCATCCAAGTGGATGCTGCACACTGGTTGTGGTGTGGAGGGACCCCCTCTCATGATTGTGAAGCGCTTTGGGTGTATGGCCATACATAGGCCCATACGGAATCTGCGCGTGCAGAATTTCGCAGATTTTTAGCCCATCATTGATTCTGTTTATTTACTTGAGTAAATGTGTGTAAATCTAAATTTATTCAGCTTTTAAATTAATAACAGTAATATTATTTATTAATATGAAAATGTTCATCTAATTTATGTACAATGCAGTTTGTACAGTAATATTTTCGGTCTTTTAGTAGATATATTATATGAGAGACTTGCTTTGTTTACCAAATAAAGTGAATCTTATTGGATTTGCATTTTAAACATTAAAGTTAAAAAGATATTATTTTTTATTTCACATATTAAGGTTTTAGTTATGACACTCCAAAAATAATTCCGCAGAAATCCTCAGATTTTTACCAAGATTCTCCGCAGAAATTGCAAAAAAAGTCAGCAGATTCCATCTGGCCCTAGCCATACACTATAAATGCGCTATATAAATACACATTACATTACATTATCCTTTGCGAAACTAACTGATAAATCACTAGGATTAATCTTAGCTTTGTTGTTAGCCTGTCTCGCTGTCAATGCTACTAGAAACTATAATGTGTTTTACAGTACATATATTTTCCACCATATGAATAAAAAATACAAACATATATTAGCAATAATTTTATGTATGCTCATTCATGACTATTTCAGATTTCCATATTGAAGTATTTACGTATAAATCTATAATATACATACAATTTACACACACAAGGCTTTTAAGTTTTTTCTGACCACATTAATGCTTGACTGGAATGTTCTTGTTCACTATCATTTCCGTTATTGAAAATGCACTGTATTTAACACAGTGATCACTCTAGTATAAGGATCAATTCTCACCTTGAACTAGCTTGCATATTTTACACCTGTTCTTAATACTCATAAACCACATATTAATGCCTTATCTGGCCAACCATATTCTATATCCTATTATCCTCTCATATACCTAAACCTTATCTCACAACTACCCTGCTAAGTGTTAATAAACCTTAAATTAATTTGGAGGCAAAGGTTGTAGCTAATAGTGTATATGTGTCACTAAAGTGTTACAGCAGATGAATATATTATCCTGTATCATAATATATGAACATTAAGTTCAGAAAAAACAACTAAATAATTTATATTAATAATAATTTTGTAAATGGAAGCATTGGACTGACTTGTTATCGCTGATGCTCATGTCCCTGTGTAAAAGTGTGAGGTTTGCAGTCTGACCGCCCATGTGAAGCAGTAAAGCCAAACAGTAAGAAGCCATTTTCATGCGCATGGACATCGACACCGTGTTCCTGAGACTGTAGAGACAAAACATGCATTGATATATGGTCATTATTTGAAGGTTTGGGAAAAAAATAATAAATATTAAGACACAAACACACCTGCCATTGTGGAAACTCTCTACAGTGAAATTCTTCAGCACTTTGTTGATGATGATTCGTGGACATCCATCCTCACTACCAACTTGTAAAAGGGATTAAAAGCAATTCAGGTTATTTATTTATTTGCTTAAAAAAAACAGTGGCCATATACAATAAGTGTATTTGTAATCAATGCATTATTATCATCTACTGTATCGATAGATGCATTAAATATGTTAGCTTTGCTTCTGTAAAACTCACATTTAAAGGAAAGTCGTTTCTGTAGCGAGGCTCTGATGACAAAGGAAAGGAACCAGGCACAACGACACTGTCTGTCTCGATCCGCCTCATCTTTGGAAAGTGTTTCAAGATGTTTGAGAACCGTCTCCGGACTAAAAAAAAGCAATTAGATTAGTACAAATAAGAATTTCGAAGTCTGCAGGAGCCAAAATACACCTCAAATTAAACTCTTTCTACAAAAATTAATTTTCATGACTCTGAAACATTCCTAGCATGTTTGTAGGGGTTTTTTTTTTATTAAAGTGACAGTTCATCCAAAAACAACAATTCTGTCATTTACTCACCCTTTTAACAAACCTGATTGTGTTTCTTTCCTCTTTTGAACAGAAAAGATGATATTTTGAAAAATGTGTTGGAAACTGGTAGCCATTGATTTTCATAGTACTTATTTTTTTTACAATGGAAGACAATGGTTACCTGTTTCCAACATTCTATATCTTCTTTTTTGGTCAAAAGAAACGCAAAGGTTTCAACATAATGGAGGGTGAGTAAATTGTCAATTTCCAGTTGTGGGTGAACTATTCCTTTAATACTGACAGGAAGAATGCATTAATTTAATCTTAGTTAGAAGACTTTAATTTATTATATGAACTTTTTAAGTCTCTAAATCAGGGGTGTCCAAACTTGGTCCTGGAGGGCGGGCCGGTGTCTTAAAGATTTTAGCTCCAACTTGCCTCAGCACACCTGCAAGGATGTTTCTAGAAAGCCCAGTAAAGCTGCGGTCACACTGGGCTTTTCTCCCCATAGACTTCCATTCATACGCACGCGCATGCGTCAGACCGGAAAAGCAGGGTCATGCGTTGGAGTTTCGCAGGTTGCTGCGGTGCAAAGTTCAAGCTTAGTGAACTCTGACTTGCGAAATCGCATCACTTGACTGCGTGAGACCAATCCAGGATCAAAACATGACCTCTCTGGACAGAAATTTAAAACATGGAGCAATCGCTTGCTTTTTTTAATGTCTATTCATCTTGTTTAATCCCGCCTCTTTTCGCAGCGCCGTACGACAGAATTTCGCAAGCTCAAACTCTAGTGTGACTTCGGCTTAAGAGCTTGATTAGCTAGCACAGGTGTGTCTGATTGGGGCTAGAACTAACCTTTGCAGGACACTAGCCCCCCAGGACCGAGTGTGGACACCCCTGCTCTAAATGATCATTGGAGACCTTTAAAATGATCAATCATAATCTAAACGATCAGATTTTGCATAGTTAAATTACATAAACATACCATAGTTTACTACAAGCCTTCTCTGTTTTGGTTGATAAGTTTTTTTTTCATAAAATTGTATATTATTTTATTTAGAAATTATGTTAACACAAAGAATTATCAATACATAACATTGAGCATAAAAACATATATGTAATAAAGAAAATACAGGAATAAAAGAAGTTGTTAAATAATAATAATAATAATGCCAACAATAACAATAATAGTAAAACTAAAAGGGATAAACTAAAGAATAAATGACAGAGATACTCTAAAACAAATAGTATAAAAACAATTTCGCCTTTTGGTTGATAGTTGCCAATACTTATATAAAAAAAATATTTTATATCAAATAAATTTATGTCTTTTGAATGTTTAATTCTTAGTAATATATATAATAGAAATATTGAGAAGCACCTTATATATCATGTCATCTGATTAAATGAATGTGGTCTTGTTCACCAATCATTCATTTATTCATTTTCTTTTCAGCTTAGTCCTTTATTAATCAGGGGTCACCACAGCGGAATGAACCACCAACTCATCCAGCATATGTTTTATGCAGCAGATGCCCTTCTAGCTGCAACCCAACACCAGGAAACACCCATACACTCTTACATTCACACACACACACACTACGGCCAATTTAGTACTTTCAATCCACCTATAGCGCATGTTTTTGGACTGTGAGGGAAACCAAACATGCAAACTCCACACAGAAATGCCAACTGATCCAGCCGGGGGCTCGAACCAGCAACCTTCTTGCTGTGAGGTGATCGTGCTACCCACTGCCCCACCGTGCTGCCTACTAACCAATCATTAATGTGTAAATATGAAAAATCACTTATCAAAATCATGAAAATCTCCATACCAACGGTCATTTCTCATCTTCTGCAGGTCTTCAGGGCTCAGCGTTGCATACTTCGCTCCGACATCCTTCAGGGATTCAAACTCATTTGGAGTCAACACTAGAACTAAGTTAAGAATCTAAACAGTGCTCTTTGGTGGAGCACCACAAGATGAAGAATTGTGAATCAAAGTCAAAAGGATACGCTGGTCAAAGGGGTAAACATCCTCTAGTTTATTTGCATTAGCATTGCATGGGGGGAGGAAGAGGGCTGCATCAGACTGAGCCTCTGTTTCAATCACTTCATTACGAAGAGCTGGGAGCCAGAATTAGAGAGAAAATGTTATTATGCCTTTTTAATGCACAGTTCAGTCTTATGAATGGTAAAAATCCATACTGCTCTACAAAGGTAACTACACAAACACTAAAACTGAGGAAAAATGCTTTTAATATATCCTTACATTAGCCAGTCAGATATGTTATGGGTAGATATGCGTTTTAGTTTCTCTGAAAGAGTAAGATCTGAACCAGGAGACTTGTCATAAATTAGACTTAAATTATCCAAGATGATTTGGCAGATCCTGGATCTTTTAATCGTAATATCTGATCTCTGGCTAATTTGGTTCTTCAAACAAGTTAGTGAATCAGATAAAAATATCTGGATGAATTGATCTGAGATTGCTGCATGTGCTCATGTGTGTTGTGAAGAACAGAAATCATCCATCCTCGAAATCATGAGGATCAAAGCAGCGATTGTCTGGTGGCAAAATGGCTATGTAATGACACCATTTGATTAATAGTCAATAGTGCAATAGTCAAATCTGCAGTAAATGAAATGGCTTGTTAGATCATATGCAATGACTTTCCACATTTGTTGTGAATACCTAAAATGCACAGGATGCCTTGAAAGCAAGTGAAGGTAATTTTCATTTTTGCATGAATTGACCCTTTAAAGATTGAGAGAGAAATAGTTTTGAATTTATTGCCACATCAGTAAACAATAAAAAGACATCAACAGCAATAAATAATACATAAGATAAAAATCTTTTTTAAGGTTTACTTTAGATTTTTTTTTACCATTTTTGAAGGATTCATATTTTAAAAATATTTTCTTTAAAGTCTCCCCAGATACAAATTGCTGTCTAATTACATAAAAAAATATGGCATTGCAAAAGTATGTTTAACATTTTGATTTCCTTTTAAAGGTGGACTAGCGATACTTAAAAAACATTTTGAGCACAGTGAGTCTCTTTGCTCTTTTTTCATTTGTTCTTCAGTGTTTGGACTTTCAGCAGTGAAAATTAAACCACACTGAACTGAACTCAACTGAACTTAAACTCTAAAAAGTGGACTGACAGAGTTTCAATTTCAGTTTACCTGAAGCTTTTGTGTTAAGCTGCTTTGACACCATCTACATTGTAAAAGTGCTATAGAGATAATGATGAATTGAATGAATTTGAAATAAAATTGAATTGAGTCCCAAATCACACTTGCAGCGAATCAACAGTATGTGGAGATAAGTGGAGATGTCTACAGTGAAGATATCAAAAAAGGGCAAGGTCCTTTTGGATGATGGACATATTTGTTTCGGTGCATTTAAAAATAAATATAATTTAGTGTAATTAGATTAGTGCAACTTTAAAGGTTCAAGACACCTTGGAGTACTTTTGAGATTAACAAATTTGTGTGTGTTGAGCATCAATTAAGACAACGTTAGCACCTGTCAGCTTTAACTGTGGGGAAAACGGGATCATTTTGAGGTTTTGTCAGCTAATTTCATCTTCAGGGTTGAAAATTATTTTTGGAGCAGGATCAAAATTGGTGATGTTGTGCGAATATGCTAGTGGAGTGATGACACTTCGTTTAATTATTATTATTCATAGTGGAGATTGCTTTTCCTATGAGAAGACCCTGATTATTAATTATTCACGAGAGCACATGCTTTCTGAAAGCAAGGCAGACTTGCCAAGCTGTGAGACCCAATAGTTGAGTGAGATCACGTCCACACGGCATGGGCCGCATGTGCTTTTTTCCATGGTCCACGGGGTTTCTTTTTCCCTGCGATACTGTCAAGGCCGATACAGCAAAGCTGTTAGCTTGCAGCAAGCATTTTTGTCAGGAGAGCTGTTCAAGAATAGAAAAATGGCAGACTTTGTCTTTTATCAGTTGAGTTTGTTACCATTCAGACACATCACCTATATCCATGCTGCTGTGTTCGCCTATGTTTAAAATCCTCCAGATTACCGGCAGGGTTATTGGTTGGAATAGACAGGGAAAGATACCTGCTGCACTGCTATCCACTGTGTCTGCATTCAGACCCAGGGATTGGGTCTCCCATTTATAATGTTTATATAAACATGATTATCTTTATAATGATATAACAAATTGTGGTTATGTGTATATGAAATTACAAATAACTAATGTAGCAGTGCATTAAATTACTTACTGTTTATTTCTTTGCCTTTTAACTTTGTAAACTATAAAGTAATGGATCTCACGATTTATGGGTCATTTTGTGAGCCAACTGACAACAGTTGTTCGCTCCCCTCTTTTCCCTTTCCCCCTGTTCTGCCGGACACGCCCACTCCTCCCTCGGCTCTCAGTGCTCCACATCTATGGCCAAGCATTTTTTTAAAAAATTCTGACGTAGACTTGACCCGAAAGAGGGGGGTTTCATGGCCCTTTAACTCAGTTTTGACCAACTGTGCGGCTACTGCACTTTGCATTTAGACAGCAACATACTGCTGCTTACCTTCTACTCCTTTCTGGTCTATGATGTTGCTGGCGGCCTGTGCCACTGCTTGCTGGAGTGTTTCATTGCCCACCGCATAGAGTCTCCTGGAGCTCAGAGCCCGCTTCTGTTTATTCGTCCCAAACGCTTCGATGAGAGCATCCACCTGTGCACAAACAAACCCAATACACACATGGATGATTTGATCAAAAATGCATTTAAAATCCTATTCCCATGCTAAACTCCCACTCCTGTGGTGCACGTTTTGAATTTTTCAGTTCATTTAGATTTTTTTTCTAGGTATTCAAAGGCCGACTGTTGTACTGTTTTCATTTCATAACGAAGAAAACACTTAAATATCAAAAAAATGAAATACTTTAGTAAAACTAACAATCTTACAGTTTGGCATAATTTGTATAAATTATATTAAAAAAAGAAGAATCATTCGTTAATAAAACAATTAAACGACTATTCTATTCTAAAATGTCACCCAAAAACACACTTGAATACAATTGAAGAGATTTTTGTTGTCCTATTGAAAAGGAATTCATCGCTGTTTCACTTAGATGTGTCACCATTGTGTTCCAACTTTTGCTTCATGCACACCTCAATATTCCAGATAATTTTAATGATAATAATCAATAAAAATTTCATGTTGTAAAATATGACTCCCAAAAAAATTAATGATATATAAAATATAATTTACATACTCTTTTCAAAACCATATAAATACTTTATTTATTTTTTTATCATCTTAAACTCTTTTCATTTAAATATCACTTATGGTTATAGAATAACTAAATTAAAATCCTGCATACATGAATTATATATATTTTATAATAGTTAGTAGTTATTTGCAAGATCGAGTTAAGAGATTCTACCAAATTTAAGCTTTGCACATAAGCAAGATTGAACGGTCATGTAAATACTTTTTTGCGTGCTCTTCGATTGCCTATTTTGTTAAATTATTTAAATTTTATACCTCAAACCTTCCTTGGCATTCAGTGTGGACTGCAAAGAAAGAATTTCATTGTACCCTGCTTCCTTACTGTGCAATAAATGCTTACGATCTTGCACCTTGAATACATTTGTGAATCATGCTCCTGAATTTGTTTGCAAAAGCAAATCCTTAAAGCAATTGTAGTTTGTATGCAGTTAATAATAATGAAAATTACTAAACACTACTGATGGATTATGAACAAAAACATGTGAAAAAAATGTGAAAGACTGTGATATTTGCAATAAGACAATTGCCATTCTCGTGGTTAATAATGTTAATAATCCTCATGTAATGTTTGATGCATTTCATGATGCAGATAAAGAATTGACGTAGATGATAAAACAATTGTGTCATTTGTAATCAGTAACAGACTACACCTTCTAAGTAATTGATCCAGCATCATGTATGTATGTATGTATGTACAGTTGAAGTCAGAATTTTTAGCCCCCCTTTAAATTTTTCTTTTTTAAATATTTCTCAAATGATGTTTAACAGAGCAAGGACATTTTAACAGTGTGTCTGATAATATTTTTTCTTCTGGAGAAAATCTTATTTGTTTTATTTCGCCTAGAATAAAAGCAGTTTTTAATAAAAAAAAAAACATTTTAAGGTCAATATTATTAACCCCTTTAAGCTATATTTTTTTCGATAGTCTACAGAACAAACGATTGTTATACAATAACTTGCCTAATTACCGTAACCTGCCTAGTTAACCTAATTAAGCCTTTAAATGTCACTTTAAGCTGTATAGAAGTCTCTTGAAAAATATCTAGTCAAATATTATTTATTGTCATCATGGCAAAGATAAAATAAATCAGTTATTAGAGATGAGTTATTAAAACTATTATGTTTTGAAATGTGTCGAAAAAATCTTCTCTACGTTAACAGGAGGGGCTAATAATTTAGGGGGGCTGATAATTCTGACTTCAACTGTATACGATATAATATACTAATATGTTCAGTACATTTAGATAATCGCCTGATGAGCTACTCACCTTATCTCTGAATGTTGAAGCTTGATTTTCGCTTTCAGCTTCTGTTGATTCACCTGAAGACACAGAAGTAACAATAAACATCTTATTCAAACTAAATAAAACCATAATTCACTTTCCTCATCTCTAAAGCATTACTGTTGAATTGGAAAAGAAATTAGTGGAGCAATAATCATACCGTTTGCAAACCTTCTGATTAAATCTCTTTAATAAAAATATATTTCACCTCTCACCAGTACTAGAAATAAATGTCATGCAAAGTTCTGTCGTGAATCTCAACGCGCGTGCAGGCTGATAGGTCATGTAATCTACTTCTTTGTCATTAACTAAATGGAGCAGAAGATTGATTGCTGTTGTCTCGACAGCCAACAAGCTTGCTTCTCAACATTTTAAATGCTCAGTGCAATTCTAAGCTGTAATGTTGCAGAGTGTTTTTCAGAGACCCTACTCCACCTGTGTATAGATTTGCTACGGGGGTTACAAATATATATATATATATATATATAAAATATATATATATATATATATACCATTTCAATATCATGTCACTGGCCTATGAACATATCCTGTCAAACTATTTCATAACTAGTTTCATAAGGCAATTTAATTAAATCCTATCTTAAAGTTAAAACAGCTGCCATAACATTATAAATATATATATACATAGACCTTTTGGAAGTTATGGAAATAAAAAATTTAAAACAGGAAATACACTTAAACCATTGTTATTGTTTACATCTTTCAAAATAGTCTATACTGCATGTCTGTGAATATACTAGCAGCAGCAAATCTCGAAACTTGTTCTGTTCTGCCATAATAATCAAAGCAGCAGCAGCATAGCAGATCTATGCCACCAAGACCAAACACATCAACAAATCCAAATACATATTTATTACCATACTTAATCTCTTAGAGCGTTGTCATGACAGAAATATTTAAATAGTATAAATATTCTTGTTCACTATAAATGATAACCATTAACAATTATTACACAATAATAATAATAAATGAGATATTATACAAGCAGCACTCAATAACACAGTAATAAAACAAATATTACTACAGACTTTGAGGCATGCAAACAATTTCACCCTAGAAATTCACCCTATAATTCACCCACAAGGAGTAAAAGTTCCTGTGACCTCTAAGAGCCCTAAAAATAAATTTCCATAATAGTACAAATGTAAAACTGTTTACCTGGTATAACAGGTAGCATATTAAACAGCTGAGCACTATGAACTTTCATTTGCATAGTGCTCTTGTCAAGAACTCCCACAAAATACCTGTTGACAACAATTACACACCGTTATTGAGAGGTTATTCGAGTATTGCTCAACAAATCAATAAATAATAACAGCTTGATGACCTCACTTGCACATATTATTAGATTGCAGCGATCCAGACCCAAAATTGCTCCCTACATAGGGAAGCCTATCTGATTCTGCAACCTATATAGAAAAGATGAAGTTAGTTCTTAACAGCACAAATAACACATTTGCTTCAATTTCGAATTTTTAAAAACATAAAACAAAGGCACTTTCAGTAGGTATGGGCGTATTTACCACTATTCGTCTGTTTTTCTTTCTTGGGTTGGATGCATTTGCGTGTCTGAAGACTGTAAAGTCCAGCTCTTCGGCATTTTTCACATGTGCATTAGAGAATTTAACTGCAATGACAAGAATATTGCTTTAAAATACAATGCGTGACTGCTTTAACAAATATACTGTTAGACTGAGTATACATTGTTTATTATTTGGACGATATGATGATATCCACGTGGGCGCCTTGACTACATAGAAGTAATGAATGCTTAATATATTACACTTAACGAATAACAGCAATATTATACCAAGTTACATTTATGATACTCCAGTTATTCAAATATTACCAATAAACGTATTCTGTTCCGTTTCTTCACATGTTTTCCACGAACAGGTCGCCGCCATTATTACTATTTCTTCGGCTGATACTCACACGCGTTCCTCCACGAGCAGCGACACCAATCGGTGTAGATAGTTCAAACACCCGTCCATTCATTTTCCCTGAAAGGATACAAATTGGCATAAATATTTCTAAAATGTATAATAATACGGATAAAAGGCCTGTCAACATTTTTTGTACAAGTTTTTGAAAGAAATCTATTTTGTTCACCAAGGCTGCATTTGATCTAAAATGCTAAATAAATAAATAAAGGCCTAATTGTTTAAATTGAAATAAAAAATAAAGTGAATGTAATTTATTTGAAAACTGATGATGGCAATCTTGTATTCTACACACTTATTTTATATATAATTACATGTTATGACTATAATATTCATTATGTGATGAATTTGATCAAATGAGAACACTTGTTTAATAAATGTCCAGTGGTTTATATGCTTTCAGACATGATGACTAAGTAACGCTAATTATTTGCGCCGCGCAGACACTGCCCAACAGCACAAGTTTCTATGATTTATTTTACAACCAGATGAGACAGCGCTGACATTCATTTTATTAATGCACTGACTGAGGCTTTTTCGCCATGTTTGCATAATGACCCTAAAGACATATGATCAACTGTTATTCATACAATTTTCTTAGAAACTACATAGTTTCAACATACACATTTCAACATAGCATTTTACCTACAATGTAAAAATATATATACACACACGCACATACACACACACACACACACACACACATTATTTGTCTTGATATCATCAAGCATTTAGAGTATTAATAACTTAAACATCTTAAATTCAGTTATTAAATCGCTATGAGTTCAGTTAATACAACAAATTAAGATCCAAACAACTATATAGCTACTCAAATGGTTTGATATTGCTTCTAGCATTATAGTTAGCACACAAAAATGTTTTACTTAAAAACTAGTTTAGCCCATTGAAACCTGCAGGTAAAAGTAACTATAGTCAGGAGCAGATATATCAGTGAAAAGATGTGGTGAAAGTGCTATATGGAGAGAAAGCAAATCATTTGTTATATGCACTGATCTATATTAGAGAACATTTTATAGATCAGTGTTTATATATGATCGTGCCAAATGCCTTAATTTTATCTTTTTATCTTAATGTGAAGAGAACAATGCAAGCCACCTTAAAGCAGCAGAAGCATCAAGTCCACCACATCAGAACACTTGATGTCAGTGTGACAAAAGTGATAACAAGGAAGTTGCAACAGGAAAAGTACAAGGGAGTTAAACACTACAAAATGTTTTTTTTTTTTAAATCAACAATGATTTTTTTGAACAATATATGTATATTCTGTGAAGCATATCTTATCTAAGCAAAGAAGTGACCAGGTTTTGCTGCCTTTTTCAATTGAATCAAATAAACTTTATAGACATCTTAACCTCATTAGCATCAGTCAAATTGGCTAAAACATTAAGGTAAACTTTATATAACTTAAATAATTTAGTTGAAACCTGATTAACTTAATAAAAAGTTAAATAAGTTATAACATTTGTTGCCATAACATCATTGCTTTATATATACATATACATACATATATAGATAGATAGATAGATAAATAGATAGATAGATAGATAGATAGATAGATAGATAGATAGATAGATAGATAGATAGATAGATAGATAGATAGATAGATAGATAGATAGATAGATAGATAGATAGATAGATAGATAGATAGATAGATAGATAGATAGATAGAATTATTAATATTATTGTTATTATATTTTATATATCAATTTAGTTTATTTAACCCAAGACAAACACTTTTCTAGCGTTTTGGAAAGAAAAGAACACTACAAAAAAACGAGAAGTACAGGACAGTCTTTAGATTCAATCATTATTCATGAGGCACACTTCCGTGCCCGCCTACTAAATCCAACTCTGACCCAATCACATAAGACTAAAGTAAGAGCGCCATGTAACGTAATTAATATTAATGAGCGAAGCGTTTCTTATACTAGGATTGGTAATGTTAGTATCAGTACCCGGAAGTTCAATTTCGAAATGTTTCTCAGAGCTTTTTTCTTACATTTTGAGTTTTGGGCTTAATATGTTATGACCGGCCATGGTTATGGAGTCTGGGCGCACATCGGCATACGGCGTGTGTATAAACATTTTGTTTGTTCGTTCATTCTGATGTGTTTCTATGTGTAGCAAAAACATGTAACGTCAGGAAAACAGAGTCACGAGTATAGCTATATTTATCTTGCAGACAATAGCGTTGAGGTGAATGATTTATTTGTATATTTACCTGTTTGCTTCTGCTGTTACGGTGTTTTGTTGGTTTTTATATTTTTGTGCGGATATGTTGTTGGCTGGTGGTTGAAATAAATACACTATGTGTTTATAATCAGTTAAACCTTCTTTCAGTGTCTCTGGTCTATTTATAAATAGGCTGCTAACGTTGACCAAATGTTCCGATAATGGCGCAATTCACCAGATCGTCACATTAGTCGCAGAATAGGAATAGGGATAGAAAGCCATTATTGGGCTGTGATACAGTTTATGCATTAGCACTTTGAAATGTATAGCTTCAAAGTAACATTTAATGCCCGTTAAGCAGCTTTCATCTATTTGTTGTAGTTGCTTTGACTATTGCAATGCCCATTTTAAACTATTGACTTGTTTTTGTGGCTTAGAATAACACCAATGTAGATTTTACACAAAGCACTGATGATGACCCTCTCATTGATGGACCACTCGTATCCCAAGATGCACTTGAGTCGGCAATCAAGAGAGAGTTTCAGACATTAAGCACTCACTGGGCAGTGGGTGTCCTCTCATTTTTACACGTAAGTATAGAAACAAACCATTGTATAAGCATACACAGAACTGGGTACAAGTTTGGAAACAGTAAGATTGGTTAATGCCTTTGAAAGTAATCTCTAATGCTTACCAAAATGTAATTTAATTCATTGAAATATTGTAAAAATTATGTTGTGAATAAGCATTATATTTTATTTGAAACATCTGTGTATTATTGTAATATGTAGTTTATTCCCGTAGTTTAAGCTAAATTTTTTGCAGTCATTCTAGTCTTCAGGGCCACATGATTTTTCAGAAAACATAATTTTTAGATTTTTTTTTCTCCAGAAACATTTATCCATTCATTTTCTTTTTGGCTTAGTCCCTTTCTTAATCATGGGGTCGCCACAGTGGAATGAACTGCCAACTTATCCAGCATATGTTTTACGCAGTGGATGCGCTTCCAGCTGCAACCCATCATTGGGAAACACCCACACACTCATCCACACACATACACTATGGACGATTTAGCTTACCCAATTCACCTATAGCACATGTCTTTGGACTGTGAGGGAAACCGGAGCACCCGGAGGAAACCCACACCAACACAGGGAGAACATGCAAACTCCACACAAAAATGCCAACTGACCCAGCTGAGGCTCGAACCAGCGACCTTCTTGCTGTGAGGTGACGGCCCTACCCATTGTGCCACTGCGCTGCCTCCAGAAACATTACTGATTATTATTGCTGCTTGGTATTTATTTAGATCTGTGATGTTTAATCATTGGGATTTTTTTAATCAAGGACCAAATAAATTGATTAAAGATCAATTTTAAATACATTTCTAATGTTACAAAAGCATTCATTTTAAATAAATCCTGTTATGTTAAAGTTTATATTTATCAAAGGATTCTGAAAAGTAAAATGTAGCACAAAATATACTATGCAGATGGTTTTGTGGAAACATCTATGAAAGTGAAAAGTACCAGTAATAAATAATTAAAATAGTGCAGCACATCAGCGTATAATAATAAATTATATATTTATATTATAAATTATAATAAATTATATATATATATATATAATAAAATTTATAAATCTATAAATAATTTGGCATATAATTGGGCTATAAAAATCTGCTTTAAATCATAAGAATACATATATTTTAATTCCCATTTAATTATATTAACATAGAGAAACATTTTATTTTTAAATTGTATTAATATTTCATCATTAATTTTTCTGTTCGGCTTAGTCCCTTTATTATTCAGCTGCAACCCAGTACTGGAAACACCTATACACACTCATCCACACTCGGACACTATGGCCAATTTAGTGTATTCAATTCACCTGTACCGTATGTCTTTGAACTGTGGGGGAAACCGGAGCACCCGTGGGAAACCCACGCCAACATGGGGAGAACATGCAAACTCCACACAGAAATGCCAACTGACCCAGCCGGGGTTCGAACCAGCTTGCTGTGATGCGACAGCACTACTCACTACACCACTGTCCAGCCCAATATTTCATCAATGTTTGATTTAACGAAGTGCAGCTTTGGTGAGCAGGAGAGCTTTGAAAACAAAAAAAGTCAAATGTTTAATATTTATTATGCAGTATTATACTAAGAGTATAAATATGTTTTACTCTCCTTGATGTCATTGAGAGATGATGTCATTTTATTTCTGTGCATCCCAACAGTATTTTTAAAAAATATACACGCTGTTAAATGTAACATTTGTGCATGAACACCTGCACACATGCACTTCATAAATATCACTTTCATTGTGAACATTTTCTGTCATTTCTCTGCTTCTTTATTGCAGGTGGTTTATGTGGTGGTGTGTATTGTAATCA
Source organism: Danio tinwini (assembly GCA_903798205.1). Taxonomy (NCBI): domain Eukaryota; kingdom Metazoa; phylum Chordata; class Actinopteri; order Cypriniformes; family Danionidae; genus Danio; species Danio tinwini. The sequence goes on along the minus strand of CAIGQZ010032649.1, from coordinate 8,083,410 downwards.
CAGTATTTTGCTGGATATCTGATGAACACACATCTGAGTGCACTGCAGCATTAAATGGGATCGACTCCAAAACTGTGGTGTTACTGGGAAAAGTTGCTCTCTGGGTGGTCGTCTTTATATACGATCGAGTTGTTCAGCGTCGCCACAGCGCAGTGAGACGGAAAGGTTATCTGGACTTTTACAGGACGACCAGAGGAATAAAAAGCCTTCCGCTACTCATTCACTCTGCAGGTGAAACATGTTTTCTTCTCTCTGTCTGCCACTTTAGAAACTGAACCAATTTCTGTGGATCACAAAAGGGTGATTGAAATATGCTCTGTCAAAAATAGCAGTGTAATGTTTTACAACTGACCACTAGATGGCAGTGCATCAGCTATCATTAGGACCATAAATAAGCTGTGGAAAAAATTGAGACCTGTGGAAAAAAAATTGAGACCAGATGAAAAAGTGTACGTTTTTCTGGGTGTGCTTGATTTACTAGGTATTGATTGGGGTAAAATATTAATATTTGTTTTATTCTCTAAAGGTCTGATAACATTTCTTACAAAAAAAGAGAAGAATATTGTAAAAAAAATTATGATAAATTGTAATATAGAGATTTAAGATGGTTTTTGATTAGAGAATTTTCAAGTTGTTTAATTTTCTTATACGTGTATACACTAAATATGGAATTTAATAATTGAGAATAAACCACATTAATTTATTATTTTAAATACATTTCAGGTCCCTCTAATACTAAATCCTGGTATTATTTTGTTTATTTTTGACAATTTTATTTTACAATATGGCGACATTTACACTACAATTTTAGGTCTGTCAGATTCTTTTTGTTTTATTCGATAATAATGTATTTTTTATTTAATTAAAATTGTCAGTAATGGCATATTGATAACATTTTAAATTAAAAACAGATGCTGCTTCTATGAGCTTTATTCTAGTCTTCAGTTCTTTGTTAAATAAAATGACTGAATTAAAAGAATAAACTATTTATTATAACATTAAAGAATATTGTTATTAGTTTCATGCGTTTAATAAATGCAGCCATGAGTATTGTCAGAGTTCCTTCACATTGATCATTTTGTTTATTTTGAATGGTAGTGTGTGTGATTTGGGCAACAACTGTGAACCAAAATAACTTTAATAAAGAAGTGTTATCAATTAAAATCAAGTAATAAATGCTTGCTTTTTTATGCGGAAGTTTGTTACTGATTTAATGCATACTTGCTTTATTTCTCTCTATTACAAAGGAAATGCAGCAATCCTGACTGTAATTGCTCCATCCTCACTGCTGGATGCAAATGTGAAGAATCTGTCTGTGTATCTTCTGTTGGCCATCATCTGTTTGGAGCTTCTGCTGACAATCATATGCTTGCTTAGATATTCAGGTACTACTCATGCACACTGGTCACACACACACACACACACACACACACACACACACACACACACACAC
>CAIGQZ010032649.1:8065922-8076957 GCA_903798205.1 Danio tinwini | reverse complement strand
ACACACACACACACACACACACACACACACACACACACACACACAAGATTTGCTCATGGTTCATTCTGAATCATATTTATGCATAATAAATAAAAGTAAACATGCACCTTTATTCTGTGCATTCATATAATGCAGCACAGCACACACAGAGTGAAAAATTCCTCTTACTAACAATATGTATCTCTCATTTGCCATGAATCAGAATCACCACATTTTTTGGAAACATTGCATCTAATTAAGTCACACTAGTTCAAAACTACATTTACGTGAGAAAATACTTTTATTTTTAAACACAAACAACATTTCATATTGGTGTAGCCTATATATCGTGTGTGTCATTTAAAAAATAATTTAAAACGCAAGGCAGTGACAAATGTTTTTTCTTGAACTTTAAAAAAAAAAATTAAAGTCACCTTAAAATCAAATTGACACTTATTTTTAAGTGTACTTTCAGAACCTGTGTTAATTAATAGGGAAAAAATAAATAGTTCTGTTTTGGTATCTTTAATTTAGAAAATTTGCTGGTTTGGCTTTTATTACACTCCAACAGGGCTTGACATTAACACCTGCAAACCCACAAAATGTGGCTAGATTTCAGCTGTGGTGGGTTTAAATTCTAGTTTTCTTAAAAGTCATGTAAATTAAAAACTAATTGCAATGCGACCCTATGAAACGACAACTCCCATGAGAAATCCCTGCAACCCAGTGTTTGCTCATGCATGCTTGAGCAGCATCACACAACATAAAAAAGTGAATTGAATCAGCACAGAGCTCCACGTCACTTTTGCTTGAGTTATTTGAACTTGCTTGGGAGACACTGTTGAATTGGCAAACACAACAAGCATTAAGCATCATTTGTGCCTTATGGCAATAATTTGGTTTTTATTCATGCATTAGCATCGACTTTGTGTGTAATCTACTCGTGCAAATACTTAATTCATGCTTTTGGTGTAATCCCAGGATAAGACCAGCAGAGAAGGAATGAATCTGACAATGAAAGATGATAATGACATTTTTAATACCGCTGACCCTCATACACGCACATATCTGAGTTTTATGAATTGTAATAATTAACCAAAAACATTTTTTGTACTATAGTGCAGACAACAATCTGCTGTGCAGCACTACAGTATTTACTGCTGATGTTAATAAGTTTTTTTTATTATTAATAAATAGTTAATATTTTTTAAATGTATATTTAAAGTGCCTTTCATTTTACACTTTTACTGTATAACTATTTTACTGCATTAGAAGTTATGCTATTTATATGGTATTACCTGTAGTGTAGGTATCATTTTTTGAAGTGGATTAAAAATGTTAATAAAAGTTGTCCTATCCTTGTTTTTTTACGTCAACTTTGATGAAAGGTTTTGATCCACTTCAAATGTAAACTACTGTATACTAGCTGCATACTATGCATATTATAATTTGGGTGGTCAGAGGGGTTTTAAATGACCTAAATCAAGTCAAATGACTTGTAATTATGTAATTTTAGCATGCCAATGTGACATTTAAGGAGTTACTGCGAATACTGACCACGACTAATCTTATTCAGTCATAGCACTTGACTTCACATTCATTCTCAATGTACCCACCAAACATATTCCACGCTGTAACTTCACCCATGGGTGTCGCTGTTGGGCAGTAATGCTTACATAAACAGTGAAATGTTAGTTCACCCAAAAATGTTAATTTTGTTATTTATTGATTACCCTTGTGTCGTTACAATTCCCCAAGACCTTCATTCATTTTGAGACCAAAAATATAAGATATTTTAGATAAAATCCAGGAGCTCTCCAAACAACCAACAAAAAAAAAAAAGTTCTGTTTCAGTGGTTCAACTGTAATCACATGAAGCTTCAAGAACACTTTTATGTGCCCAAAAACACAGTAAAAACTAGTTTGTCCTCCTTTGTCTTCTCTTCCAAGACAGGTCAGGGTGTGCTTTTTCTATGGGCAGTAAATTGCCCTAAGTTTTTTGGCACATAAAAGTGTTGTTAGAGCTTCGTATGATTACAGCAATTGAACGTCTCAGAACTGTTGCTGTATATGAGGGATGAGGGAGCTCTCAGATTTCATCCAAAATATTTTAATTTGTGCTTTGAAAAAAAACAAGGTGTCAGGGGATTGGAACGACACGAGGGTGAGTAATTTTTAACAGAATTAACATTTTTAGGTGAACTAACCCACTAAAAGAAACAAAATACCTTTCCAAATAATGGTTTTACAGCATAATTTTGGTCTTTACACAAGAAAAAGATACAGATATAGATGTATACCTTTCACCTTGTATGTTTTAGGATGGCGTGTCCCTTACATATGAATGGTTTTGAATGGGAGTTTGTAGTATCTAAAGTATACAAATCTCCTGGTGTAGCAGCTTATATCCTATATTACCTATGTTTTAAATTGCCACCACTCAAAAAAGACTAGTTTTGAAAAGTTTTGGTGGCTAATACGAGTAAGAGTTGCCACCAGGACTGTACATGCACACCTCCCCCAGCATGCATTACAATGCCCAATACTCAAGATTCTGTCTTTAGCCTCTTTAGAAACACACCAGGCAGCTGTTGTCCCTCTCTGCTTCCGTTTCTTGCATTTTGTGCTCCTTATTATAAAATAGCTACAAATTCTTTGCATTTCCATAATGAGAGACTGAGCAGAGGGGCAATTTTTGGGAGAATGTTAAAGTGAAAGACTATATGTTGTGGGGGAAGAGGCTTGTTATGGACACAGGGCTCATCTTTGCCAAAGGCAACCTGAATCTACCCCACCCTAATACACCGTGTCATTGTCTTTAATGTTGACACACACATTCTCGTATCAGTGGCTGGATTCCAGAGATGATTAGTGAAGTGAAGCTTGACCACGTGTGTTATCTACAGAGACACACCCTCACTCGCTCTTCATTCTCAATGAGCTCCATCAGCTGATATCACCACAGTCTCGGATATCACTCTACGAGGTTTGCATGTGTGGGAAATCACTTGGATGCATCTCAAGAGTGTTTATACCATTGTTTGTGTTCAATAAGACAAAACTGAAATTAACAAAAATAAAATAATACGCTTTTGTAGTAGTAATAAATTAAATTGATTGAAACGGACAGTGAGTGCATCTATAATGTTACAGAAGGATTTCTTTTGAACTTTAATGAAAAAATACAGCTTATTTTGAAAGCATGACAGCAAATGGTTCTTGAACAATATATTAGTATATTAGAATTTAATAAAAATTTATGAAAGGTTGTGACTAATAATATCTGTCAAAAATTCAGCGTTGCCATGTTAAAAATAAATTAAATTGAAAGAATAAACTAAATTTAAAAAGTATATATTTTAGAAAAGTTATTTGAAATTGTAATAATTTTAAAATAATGCTGTTTTACTGTATTTGTTGAAGTGTTGTCTGATAAGAAAATCAGCTTTGCCATTTACCAGAAATTTAATTTTAAAAGAATACTATTAGACAGTATTTTACTGTGTTTTTTTATCTAATAAATAAATCAAACCCTTGGTTAGCATAATGAACTTTTCCATTAAATTTTAAATGAGAAAAATATTGTGAGTAAACTTTATAAATTGAGTCTTTAAAGAAGTGTTTTAGTCATGTTTAAAAGCCTGTCAACAAAAATCTCAAAGTAACATTTTCAGAATTACATATCGATAAGAAATGCTCTATTTCTCTGTTCTATTTCTGATTTGGCCTCCATTGTAGCATAATATATTTAAAACGTCTATTCATCTTATAAAGAACAAGATCATCATGATTTGCATAAAGACTTTTCACCCCGCATGATATATTCAGGTAATAAATATCCTTTTATAATAACAAATGAATGTGTCTAGATCTACAAATTCAAGATAATTCCCAAAGGTCTCAATCAAAAGCCTTTTATTCGCCGCACATTTATTGTGCTAACGAGTGATCTCTATCCATTTACCCAGCGTTTATCTCCTCCTATCCATATATCCATCTCTTCGTCCCTTTCCTAAAGGAAGGTGCAGTTAGGTCAGAGTCCTGCTCCGGGGTCTTTGAAGTGTCCTCTGTGAAGTTGTATCTATGCCTCTCTCTCTTAATTTCAACATGAATGCAGCATTCTGTATGGGTCGTATGCCATTCTGCACTTCAAAGGAAGTTTAGGGCCCTTCAAAGGGGGCGAGGGAGGTGATTGGGACCTGCATTGTTTTACCGCGATGCACAGAAAACATGCGCTCGGCCCCTGTCGTGTCCAAAAGTGCTCACGAATGGAAAAAAATGGGTCAAATACGATAAATGAGGCAGCTAAATGAATAAAAGTGTACATAATAAGCTATCAAATGACATTTCTTTCATTTATATGCGTTCTAATGTTTCGCAAAGGTGCTACAGTTTTTCTATGGAAGTCTGGAATTCTGTGCAACATTGAGCTAGAATGCAGATGTCTTGGAATTGTTGACTGCTCGGTTTGGGTTATTGTAATAGTGTTGATTTTTACGTGTCTTTTGTGGAGGGAAGCACTACTGTTTAGCAAAGATATAAGGAATTTGACACGTATATCAGAAAGACTGTCGCTCTGTCTCTTTAAAAACATTCTTTAAAGGCCTTTGTTGATGTATTGTGACAGATCTGACGAATCACCCTTAATAACCTCCCAAAGTTACATTTCTTAACTCATTGTATGTGTGTGGAAAACTGCTTAAGCTTCATTTACTGCTGTAGATGCACTTCTATGGCACTTCAGAGCAAGAGAAGAGGTGTGCATTATCTCTAAAGAGGGAATCGCTGATCTCCTTCCTGCTGGACTCAATGGCCTGTTGGCCCCCATTTCCTGCAGGTGATTGAAGAAAGAGCAGTTTTATCTGATTGGTATGTTTGTGATGGGGTAGCCAGGTGTGGGTCAGGAAAACGCTGGGGTTTGTGTATGCATGTGTCGCACTTTTAGGCGATTATAGTGTGATTAGAATGTGTTCAAAAGCCCTGAGATACGTTGCGCTTGGATTCTTGGAGATTATCTTTTGACGGATGTTTTGGTACTTATTTTATGTGCCTTTAACACTTAGTTTTTTACTTCAGTTTTGCAATGCAGCTCTGAATAAATATATCAATGCATACACTGTGAAAAAAAATGTCTGTTAATTAACAGTATTTGTATTTTGGCATTTTCCATTTATTTATTGTTGTGAATTGCATTGCGGCAGCTTGATCTCTGCTCTGTCAACTTTTGATGTTGAAAATTCGTCTCTACAGTTTAACAAAGTGACTTTTTTTGACGTTTTAGTAGTTTGAAATAATGTATAAGAAATAATTTATAGAGAAATAAAATGACAGAAAATGTACTGGCAGCTTATTACAAGGTTTTTGTAACATAATATACAACACTAACCCACTAGTTTTAACTATTAAAAATGTTAATAAAAGTCACTTTTTCAAACTTTTCAAGGGTAAATTTGTTGGAAGAAAGATAAAGGTCTCATAATGTAATTTAAAAGCTAAATAAATGAGGAAAATAAAAAATATAATTAACAAAATACGGAAAACTGCTAATTTATAGATTTTGTTTACAGTGTAGCATCTCAAATGTTATCTGGTTCATTTGTTTGATCCCTTGTACACTGTAAAAAGCAACTACTAGTTATTTTACTTGAAGTGTATGAACTGAGTAAACCCATTGTTTTAAAAGCAGCAAGTTGATTTTGGTAAAAACAAACAAACAAACAAACAAACAAAACAAAAAGAACTGCGAAACCAAAAGTTGAAAGTTGACTTATCTTAATTTTTATAATTATACACATATAGATCATTTACTTATACATTTCAAAGCAATGGGTTTAATCATTTTTTTTAATTAATCCCTTTAAAAGGAACGGGTTTACTCACTCTCTCCTTTTTTAAGTAAAGCCAACTAATTGCTTTTTACAATGTAAAGAACAAACACTTATGTCATGCCGGCTATCCTATTAGTTACAGCTTTCATTTTTGCTCTTCAGTGAGTTGTATTGAACACACAGGATGAAAATATAACTTTCTTTATACATTGTTTAATCAAACATAAATTGTTTTCCAGTTAATTTTGGAGCAATGCTACTCCTTTAACCAGTAGTATTTGTTTATATATTAATTTGTGTTTTTGGTAACACTTTATTTTGTGTCCTTGTTACACATGTACTTATAGTAATTGCAATTAATACTGCATAATTACATTTAACACAATCCTAAACCTACACTGTAAAAAAGGCTAAGTTCCACGCAATCTCTTCATGCATGCCAAGGCAAATTGATTAAGTAACTTTACAATTTATTTTTACAATTTTAAGTTGATTGAACATAAAACAATTAAGCTATCCCAAAAAAACTCAATAATGTTGTTGTTTCAGCTCATTTTATTTAGGTAGTTTGATCAAGCAAGCAACTTTTTTTGTGTAGCTTGTATTCTGACTTTAACCACGTACTATGCAAGTAAGGACATGCAATTAATTAACCTGAATCAGTAGGTAAATGACACCGTGACACCATAAAATTAATTGTGTCTTTATTTATTTTTTTGTGCAGTTTGATAGAATATAGTTGCCTGGGTATGTCAGAAAGATGGCTTGACCAACATTGAATCAATTAAGAATTTATTAAGGTTAATAGTTTCATAATAGTTGCTGACGATATTTTTAGTCATACTATCATTCAGATATTGGGGGTAGGTAAGATAAAAAATAAACGATTTAGTTCTCACAAAGTCTGCGTTTATCTGTATGCATTGATTATATTATTATTTTTCTATTTTAATATATTTTTAAATGTATTTTATTGCTGTCATGGCATTTTCTTTTTTTCAATTATTTATAACATGAAAAAGATAGCAATTATTTAAAATAAAATGGGTTTTATTTGAAATAGATATTTTTTGTAATGCAATAAATGTTTTTTAACAGTGCAAATGTCATTTAATAACCAATAAAAGTATTCAGCACAGAACTTAACAGCTGTCTTTTTTAATCTATTTATTTCACAACAAATCACTGTGTACATTTAATCAAGAATCCTCAAGAACGTAAATAAAACCAAATTAGCCCAAAGACTAGTTTTCATTGGTAGTTCCTTTGTCAGATGTTAAAGGCCTATACTGTAAACCTAAATAAATTATGGCTGCAAAATTTTTGCAATTTATATGGGTTAAATTTAAACTAACAAATTAAATTTAGTAATGGTCAACTTAATTTGTTTCTTTAAATTCAGCCCAAATAAATAGTTTGCAACCACTTACCTTAATAAATGTAGTAAATCTAAGGAATCATCTTTAATAATATTTTTTGTGTGTACCAATATGACTACAAATTCAAACTAAAACAAAACTCAAATGAACAACAAAATAGCCAAAAAACCCAGCAAAGAAAAAACAATTGAGATATTTTAAATATGATTTAGTTTTTACCACTTATTTGGGATTATATTTGTAACTCTTATATTTCAGATTCAGTCTGTTTGAATTTGCGTTGCAGTGTATGGAGTAAAAGTTTGCTGATTGAGACACATTAAAGGTGTGAGAGAGGAGGGAAGTGACGTGTGAATTCACACAGTTTCCTTGCATTCTCACGCTCCCAAACACACACACTAGCTATGCGTCTACCAGCACACCTTGTGGAGAGGAATATCTGCTCTGAACGCGGCTCCTGCTCACACACACATACACTGAAAGTGTGTCTTCAAACACCTTGTTCATGTCTTGCACCATCAGACACAAACAACAACTATCAACATTTCTGTCTGGATAAGTTCCACTGCTCTCCTTTTCAACAGCAAATACTTTACTACACTGAAAAAAACAAATACTTGTACCAATTTTAAATTCAGATAAATTTTTACTAATCTTATATACAGTTCAATTAACTTGCAGTCAGCATGATGTAAATGTATCTCATATTTAACGTAACACTTCTAAATAAATAAAGTTTAATTGATTATATTTCATTTTGAATGTAGATTTATTTCAATTAATCAAGTAAAGTTAAGTTCTCTTCAATCAAATTAAGTCAATCTTTTTTTAAATGATACTTTCACCTTGTTTTATTAATTTGAAATAAACGGATGTGTTGAGTTTTTGTTTTGAGTTTTCGATTAAAATGTACTTAATATTACTAGGTTTATTTGAATTGATTAGAAAACATTGAAATGTTTCAAGTAAAGGATTTCATTAAAATTAATTAATTACATGAAGTAAATGTGTAAATATATAGAACATAATTTTCTAGTTGTCCTTGACATTTAATATTGCAATTTACAAATGATCACAGTAAATTTATTTTATCACAGTCTTTTTTTTTCAGTGCACTACTTTTAAATGATTTTACATGGAAATATGCTTGTTTTCTGCCCTCAGATTTGTGGATTCTGTTTATAGAGCATTATTGGAAGGAAAGTAGTTTGACAAGAACTGAGAAGAATTGAGAAAGCCAGCATACTGTTATACTACATAAACTTCTTCTTCGACTATTTTAGAAACTCATCTCCTCCTAGACCGTTCATACTACAACCACCAAACTATCTCCAAAACTCCAAACTTGTCTGACTTGGGTTTTTTATCTTTTCCAACTGATCTGACTTTCGGTTTTCCGAAAACTGTCCCGGAAAATTCTGAAAACTCCCATTGACTTAACATTGGACCAAACTTTGTGACCTCATAACTTTGCGCCAGACTGTCATACAGACCTAAGTCTGGGCTCATTTAACTCAGACTACCAATCTGCCAATCACAGATCACCTTTCAACTTACTAGCCACACCCTAGCTACCACTTACAGCACCTCAGCAACTGTCCCATAGATTTTCATTATAAAAACTGCCATTGACTTTACATTGGCCATACTAACAATATACTAATCCATACTAGAAACATACTAACAATATACTAATTATACTAGCATTATACTAATTCATACTAAATTCATGCTAACAATATGCTAATTTATGCTGGAAACATGCTATCAACATAATTCATCCTAGAACCATGCTAATTTATGTAAGCAACTGCCTAGCAACCACCTAGCAACACCTTAGCAACCACATAGCAACAACTTGGCAATGCCTTAGCAACGGTCTAGCAACCAATCAGAGCACTCTAGCAACCCCCTAGCAACACCTTCGCAATGACCTAGAACACCATAGCAACTGCCTAGCAACACCTTAGCAACCACCTTAGCAACAACCTAGCAACATCTTAGCAACCACCTACCAATGCCTTAGCAACCGCCTAGCAACCACTCAAAACACCCTAGCAACCACTTAGCAACAACCTCAAACACCTTAGCAACCGCCTAGCAATGCCTTAGCAACCACCCAGAACACCATAGCAACCGCCTAGCAACGCTTTAGCAACCACAGAGAACACCCTAGCAACAGCCTAGCAACACATTAGCAACTGCGTAGCAACGCCTTAGCAACCACTCAGAACACCCTAGCAACCACATAGCAACAACTTGCAACCGCCTAGCAACACCTTAACAACTGCCTCGAACACCCTTGCAACACCTTAGTAAACGCCTAGCAACCACTCAAAACACTGTAGCAACCACTCAGCAAATGCCTAGCAACCACTCAAAACACTTTAGCAACCACCTAGCAACACCTTAACAACCAGTCAAAACACTCTAGCAATGCCTTAGCACCCAACCACTCAGAACACCCTAGCCACCATTCAGAACACCATAGCAACCACTTAGCAACACCTGAGCAACCACTTAGAACCCCATATCAACAGCCTAGCAAGAAACATGCCAATCCATACTAGAAACATGCTAATATATATGTAGTTATCTATCAATGCTTACTGTTTCAAACTTACTTAAGTTATTTTTTAAAGTTTAAAACTACTTCAAACTTTCAGACGAGGCCTTCTCAAGCCACCATAAAGTGTCACTATGAACTTTACTTTTCTAGTTGTTGTTTATTGTATGTTTGCTTGTCTTTTGTTTGTTTCAGTGCATGTGGTGAAGTTTAATAGTAAGAAGCCACATCCTGATGTGACTGAAGAGGAGAGATCTTATGGCTGCTCCAGCGACGCACACACAGAGATGGGCTTCAGGTAACACACAGCAGTGATTGACCAAAATATACACTGTATCCACCAGAGTTTTTGAGAAGCCAGTGGGCTATTTGCACACAGGCTTTTTATTTCAGCCAGCCAGTCTCAGCGCTTCCAGTGGACTGTCTTTCCATTATAAAAATGCCATGATTAAGGTCTGATTTCTTTAAAAATCAGTGATCGACACTGGCTGATAGATATACGATATAAAGTATGTCTCAGACTGGACAAAAAGCACTGCATTAAATTCCCTTTGCCCCCGCCATGTCTTTAAAATATGACAGTTTATTTTACTCCAGTATTTTCAATGGATCTGTACTAGCCTGCTGACCCTGACGGTGCTAGTGGTTTTACAATCTTTCATCTCGTTTTACGCTTGAACAACTAAATGAGTGCTGAAGTCTATTTAACTGAATGTATTTTAATGATATTACAACATCTATGCTGTAAAAGGACCCTTATGAAATTGAAAATAGTCACATTAAGCTTTCACCAGAAGTTTATCATTGGCTGAAAAACACTGGCTGTGCATGTAGCACATTGTTTGAGATTTTACAGTAGTGTTGCAACTCTAAAGAAAACCAAACAGCCTTTGAGAGTGTGCAATTAATTTTTTTCTTTTTTTAAAGAAATACTATATTACATAAGTTTTTTTAGTTTGTATGTATGTATGTATGTATGTATGTATGTATATGTGTGTATGTATATGTATATGTATTTTTAAATTACTAATTGTGCTTTAAAAATCTGAGAAAAACTATATATCAATTATAAGTGAATATTAATACAAATATGATCAAAAGTGACAATGAAGATTTCAAATAAATGCTAATTTCTTGAAGCGCAAATCACTAAGTAAAATGTTTCTTCCTTTTTAAAAAAAATGGTAGGCATAAAAATAGATCGGAAGAGCAAAGATTTCGAATAAGTGCTAATGTGTGGAGTCGCAGGTAACTGAGTAGATCGTTGTTGCCGTCTTAACATA
>CAIGQZ010032649.1:8052298-8065522 GCA_903798205.1 Danio tinwini | reverse complement strand
ATATATAAAATACTATAAATGAGTAGTATAACATGGATTTAAATAAAGTAAATATTCATTCATTCATTCATTCATCCATTAATTTTCTTTTAGGCTTAGTTATTAATCAGGGGTATAGGGTATAATATATAACTATAGAAGTAAAATACCAACATTTTATGAATAAATCAAACTTTTCATGTCAAGCAAAAAATTTGTTTCTTTTTTTTTTCTCACTCATAAAAATATATATATTTGGTCCTGGTCAGAAATTTTGCTGGCCTTGCAATTCAGCAATATTATGAAAAAGAGGGTAAGGTTATGTAATTATTCTAAACGCATATTTGCTCCCAGTTATTTCTTTTTTTTTTTTTAATTACTATGCCGCAATATAGTTTTGTTTTTTAATTATAAAACGTTTGTATAATTCTTTTTATCATTTGAAGATAAGATGCAGATAATAAATACTTAAACAAATACAAGAAAAATTACAGATATTGAATAATCAACTCTAAAAAATAACAACTGGATAGCCTTTTAGTGTATTTGTAGCAATTATTATTGTTATTATTATTATTATTAATAAACTGAAATCACATACTCAATGTTGTGACAGAAAAATATTCAGAATTTTTATCATTCGTTAAAATAAGTCTGATGTTATTTAACTTCTCTTTGTTTGTTTGAATGTTTTTTTTTGTATTTATTATATTTGCATTTTGCTTTTTTTTGTATATTTTTTCCATAAAGATAAAGTAGACATGGCATTCAATAAAAGATATGATGTGATACGATACGATATGATACTCTCCAATATACTCGACTGACAAAGTGTCATTAAAAACACTCTATTGGAACGTTCATAAATATACATTTGTGTGTGTAACTCTATTTTCCTACACACAAATTTCTATCCCATATGCTGTGAAGGTCTCAAACAGGTGCATGTGTGTGGTGTGGTTTGTTTTGACAGAGACGGCTCCAGTCTGGAGGATGTGGTGGAGAAGCAGGCCGACCTGATTGATTATCTGAAACAGCACAACAGCGTTCTGAGTCGCAGGATCCTGACACTCACCGGTCAGCAGATCAGAGCCTGACTCCTGCACACACACACACACACACACACACACACACATACTCTCACGGCTGGCTGTGCGTATGATGGCCTCTGAATGGATGCGTGTGAACGTGAGAGCGCGTCTATCTAGACTGGCATCGGCAGCCATGGCTCACTGATCAGAAGGCTTTTGGAGGGAAACGATCCCTGGTAACCTCTCTTAATGACAAGTCGGGGTAGACAATGGCCACAATTAGAAAGTCAGAAACCTCCGCTGCTGAAAATGTTGACTGGAGATGCTCATTGTGTGAGTTAGATTTGATCAGAGCTAAAGCTTTGTCGTGTAACTTCTGCTCATCTGAGTGGGTTTACAGTATGTGCGAGAAGAAATGTGTTTGTTAGTTGTGTGCTTCATTTCCGTTCTTTAGTGCATCGTTTGTGTTTCAGGTTTGTTGATCAGTGATGCTTGTGTTGGAGCTGCTGGGGAAACGTATTAGTCCTCATAGTTACTGAATGTCACAAAGATTTTGAACCACTGCGTTTTTATCTAAACTAATGTGAATTAATCGATTGAAACTTGTTTTTGAAATAAAATTGAACAGATTTTATTGAATTGGGTAGATTGAGTTTTGGCTTGATAAAGAAAAATAATAGTGTGAATGTGTTTCTAGGTTTTTTTAAATTAGATCTTTATTCATGTTGGTTACAAATGTTTTTCTTGTATCGATTTTAACTTGAATAATATGGTGTTACAAAGTGTAATTAATAATTTTCTTGCACTTGAATATAGGTGAAAATGAATTTTACGCCATGGGGTATACGATAAAAAAACCTAAATGACTTTTTATCGTATATTTAGACTACTACTCACCGTTCTGAGAAAAAATAAACATAAATGACATGGTATGTCATAATAAATGACATTTTTTTAAACAAATTTTGACTGTTCAGTTTTTATTTTGCAGTTCTTACTTTTATTATCAAAATTTACAAAATTGTTCAATTGCAAGAATGTTGGTCAGAATTCTTGATGAAGTTTAAAAGTTACACAACTCACAATTGCCATAAAATAAGAAAAAAAATTGGGATTCACTCATAACTGAAATGTCAGAATGTTAAGCAAAAACAAGTACTGAACAAGTATACATTCATTTTCTTTTGGCGTAGTCCCTTTATTCATCAGGGATCACATTAGCAGAATGAACCGCTAACTTATCCAGCATATGTTTTACACATACACTACGACCAATTTAGTTCATCCAATTCACCTATAGCGCATGTCTTTGGACTGTGGGGGAAACCGAAGCACCTGGATGAAACCCACACAAACACGGGGAGAACACGCAAACTAGACACAGAAATGCCAACTGACCCAGCCGGGACTCAAACCAGCGACCTTCTTGCTGTGAGGCGACAGTGCTAATCACTGAGCCACCGTGTCGCCCTAAGCAACAACAAAAATGCTAAAATAATTTTCTCAGAGATAATACAATGTTGTTATAAAATATTAAAATGCTAATCAGAGCAATTGTAAACTTTAAAACCCAATAAGTTAGGGTAACTCAAACCATTTGAGGAAACCGACTGCAACAAACCATTTAAGTTCAAAAACTAATTCTAATGAGTAATGTGAACTTAATCCATTTAAGTAAAGCAAGCAATTTGAGCACAGTAAAACCCAATAAATGAAGAGAACTCAAACCAACTGAGTACTGTAAAAACCTAATAAGTTAAAGCAACTTAAACCGTTTGAGGAAACCAATTGCAACAAACCATTTGAGTTAAAAAAAATAACTAATCTATATGAGTACTGTGAACTTGCTCCATTTAAGTAATGAGGTATTTAATTTACTCATTACCTTCAACATTGAGTTCAAAACTCTTTTCAAATAAGTAGAATTAACTTTCGGTAAATTTTGAGTTAACTACACATGATAAAGTTGACTGTTAGGTTTTACAGTGTAAGAATTGTGAGAAATCCATTGCTATCTCACGCCAATTTGTAATGTTTTGATTTATTGGCTAATTGGTATGAGTTTGTACGATCTCATTAGTATATTTTAGTACAATTTCTTTGCTCATCTCACACTGATGTTTAGGTTTAGCGGTGGGGTGTTCCCTCTTTTTTTATTTATTTCTTTTTTATTTTAAATCTTACAAATTTGCCACTAAACTGATAAAACGTAAAATAGTAATGTTTCCTTGTGAGATCGAGCTGTAGGAATCGTAACTGATGAAGAAAAGCTGAATTTATATCTGTAAAGCTTCCTCATGTACATATGATAATTACACCATAGGACTTTTACAGCTAAAAAATTGTAAAAATATATTCATGAAGCCTAATAGCCATAACGTAGTGATGAGAATCTGAAAGGGTTGGTGATATGATAGTGAAAATGTATACAAATCTGTTTGTAAGAATCGTCAACAATAAGTAAGGCGATGAGTTTGCTCTGGATCTATTCATCAAATGAGTCAAGCTCAGTGTTAAAAAACATTGTCAGACAAAAACTGAGCAAATATTGTCATCCTATAGTCAAATTCACATTTTACACTTTATCTAATCCATTTCACACAAACATAACAACTTCGTAAATTCATTTATTGATTAATTTTCATTTGACTCCCTTTATTCATCAGGGGTCGCCACAGTGGAATGAACCGCCAACTTATCCAGCATATATTTTACACAGTGGATGCCCTTCCAGCTGCAACCCAGTACTGGGAAACATCCATGCATTCTCATTCACAAACATACACTACATCCAATTAAGTTTATTCAATTCACCTATAGCGCATGTCTTTGGATTGTGAGGGAAACCAGAGCACCCGGAAGAAACCCACGCCAACAGGGAGAGAATGCAAACTCCACACACAAATGCCAACTGACCCAGCTGGGACTCAAACCAGCGACCTTCTTGCTGTGAGGCGACAGTGCAAACCACTTAGCCACTATGTCGCCACTTTGTAAATTCTATAGCTATATTCTATGGCATGTAGTGTTTCAATAAGACACACTAAAACCCGTCTGAAAAGACAATACACTTTTATTAAATCAAGATAATAATAAAACATTTGAAGTGCATAATTTACATATAAACACATTTCATTCAGTCCTCACTATTTACAATGTTTCTGCTCCAACTCAACCTGATTGAGCGATGAGTTTGCAGCATGTTTAACAGCAGTAAGATCTCCATGGCTCATTCACTTACATTCATTAAAAAAAAACAACAAAAAAAAAAAACACTTCTGTTACAGAAGTGACTAACATGGCTTTGATTACAATATATGTGCGAATACAACAGTCCTCAGCACGTCTGACATAAATCTCTTCTCATTTCCCGTCCAAGGCTGGTCTTTGGTTTTTCGTAATGCTTGCCCGGAGCATCATAAAACCTGATGGAGAAGAAAACAAAAAAGAGTTGAGTTTCAATCTGCAATCGTTCAAGCCTTCAGAATTGGATATTTATTGTTCTTAATGAGATCTTTGTGCACCTCTTCTTTGGACATTGTTGCCGTATATGTGTGTGTGTTTGTGTGTTTTGTTAACTCCAGACCGGCTCTGGCTCATTGTGTGGGGGTCACAGAGTAAAGGTTAAAGGTGAACACCTCTCAAGAGGGTCTGAAAACAGTAGGCGGCTCCGCTGGGCTGTCAATGTGAATGTGTGTCCCCGCAGATACAGTGTCACACACACACACAATTTCAGCATCAAGACCCACCCAAAGTTCAACTTTTCAGCAAAGCTTCCTCAGTATTACATGAATTTTTAAGGGAAGTACTGATGACAAACTATATTTGGCGTCTGCATTGACGGTGTTGTTGAGTGTTTCTCTTCAAGAACATATATATGCTGAATTATATGTATAATATATATGCTATATTATATGTATGCTAAATTATATATATGCTATATTAGGCTTTTTTATTATTAAAAACTTGAACTGGAACTTGGTCTGTCGCTTTGTATGCTCTGAAAGATCTGAAAGAGGCTGCAGTTATATTGTTCATCAGTGTAATTGTTTATTATTTAAGATTTTCTGAATGTTTTTTTTATATATCAATCTTTTTATTTGTTATTCTTAAATTGGTTCTGAATTCATCTTTAAGGTTTCATTAAGCACCTCTGAAACCTATGAAACCACCTGATTCCCTAAAAGGTTCATTATAGTGGAAACGAGTTTTTGATGAATAAAATGTTGTTGTTTTTTTAATAGAAATTATTATTTTCAATAATAAAAAAATAACTTTCTCAATAGAACAGATTACTGAAAGGGTCTTTAGGGACATGTGGGCTCCATGGCCTCACTGGAACCACTTGGAACGTTTATTTTTATACCATATTTAATGTGATCTTTACCATTTTCTTTTAAGTCATTTCAACTTAAGATTGAATTATACTTTCAATATATTTTATGTGTTTTTTCTATTTTTTGATCAGATATTTGATATGTGCTTTTAGCAGATATAATTAATATTTTTTAATATTTATGTTAAGCATCAGATGCTTGGCTATTCAATTTTTTTAATTACATTTTATCATTTTGAGCATTAGCGATCATATATATGCTTTTAAACATTATTTAGTTTAAATTTTTTTCCGTAATATAGTTTATTTTAGTCCACTTTTAGATAATTAATTAAATTTGAGAAACAGATATTAAACGTGCATTTAGGTGGCAAATTTTATTTTATTATTTCATATAAATATAGGGGGTCTTCATATATATATATATATATGAAGACCCCCTTAGATTTTTTTTTATATATATTTTTCAAATTATGTTTAGCAGAGCAAAGAAATTTTCACAGTATGTCTGACAATATTTTTTCTTCTGGAGAAAGTCGTATTTGTTTTATTTCGGCTAGAATAAAAGTAGTTTTTAATAATGAAAAAGGTTAAAATTATTAGCTCCTTAAGCTATGTATTTTCGATAGTCTACAAAACAAACGATCGTTATACAATAACTTGCCTAATATCCCTATTCTGTCTAGTTAACCTAATTAATCTAGTTAAGCTAGTAAAATATCTAGTAAAATATTATTTTCTGTCATCATGGCAAAGATAAAATAAATTAGTTATCAGAGATGAGGTATTAAAACTCTTATGCTTAGAAATGTGTTAAAAAAATTAGGGACAAAAATAAACAGGGGGGCTAATAATTCCAACTTTAACTGTGTGTGTTTGTGTGTGTGTGTATATATATATATACAATTTTGATTGTTCTTAGTTGTATCTTGCAATTCTGACTTTTATTGTCAGAATTGGTACAAAGATACAGTGCTAATGAAAAGTACTTTAACTTGCCATTGTGAGTTGCTCAACTTTTTCAGTAAATTGACTAATTGCAAAACTCACAATTGCTATTAAATTAAAGTCAAAGATTAAGTCAGATTTGTCAGTCAACAAAATATCCCAGTATTCTGTTTGTCTTTTAAATTCCACCACCAACCCTCCATAGCTGTACTTCCTCCACTGAAGAGGTCACCAGGTGTTTCAGAGGACTGGCATTACTCCGCGTCCCACCCAAGTTTTACAGTGTGTGTGTGGCAGATAGTTAAAATGGGTTGTATTTTTCGGGGGCTGGGCTCTTCTCATCTGACTGTGTGTCTCTCCTCTATGGGCTATATGAAGGTTTCCACTCTTTTGTGTGAGTGTGTGTGCGTGTACGTGGGTGTGGAGTGTTTGTGTTTACTCCCGCTCCCAGAGAAAGTCGCACGGCTATAAACATCCAATAATTTCCCAGCTCATTTAGTACAGGGTATTTACCCAAAGCCTCTCCGTCTGTTTCCGCTGCCGCTTAAGGCCACTGGAGATCCAACAGGCAGTTTGCTAATTAATCTGCCTGTCTTTTCTCCACACCACAAACCCACTGATCACAATGGAATGGTAAACGCCATTCTTAAATGAAGTGGCTGCACTTGTTGGGCACGACTGGGTCTGTGTTGTCGAGGAGTCGCAAAAGCAATTTGAGGCATTTCACGATTATTTGTCTACAAATACTTGCAAGGAATGTCAGAATTTGGATTTCCTAATGATGCTCTCAGCTCTTTTCCAATATTTGCTCATTCCTTAGAGTAATAAAAGGGAATAAACAGCCAATAGGCTGGATTCTCACCTCAAGGGAAAGGTACTCTGGAGTGAAGAGGAAGACAGCGCTTCTTCGGACAGTTGTGTCTGCGATATTTCCGCCTCAAGTTGAGGAAATCTAGAAAGAGATGAAAACAAAACACTTATGAGTGCTGTGAACTGTTGGACTGTGAAGTCAGATGATGTTTAATTAGCTACTCACTCAAAGGCAGGATATATATATATATATATATATATATATGTCACTTGTTCAAACTACTTATTAAAAATGAGCTGAAATAACACAATTCTAAAGATTTTGGAGGGAAACTTAATTGTTGTGTTGTTTTGAGTTAAAAATACTTAAATTAGTTAAGTTAACTTGATGGATTTGTGTTGGGACAGCACGAATGAATTGTGTGGAACCCTGCATTTTTTACAGTGTTTACTGCTCTGGGGAAAAAACAAATAAGTGAAAACACCTTAATGTTATTATCGGTTCTTTGAATTGCCGTTAAAATGAAAGTAATTTAGTACTTTTTAAAATAAACTACAGAAAACTAAATTCAGATGAGATTATTACCATTAAACAAATGGTTTACCTCCAAATGAAAATCCATTCACCATTTACTCTTCTTGATACAGTTTGAAACCTTTATGAGTTTCTTTGTTCTGTTGAACTCAAAAGAAGATATTTTGAAGAATGTTGGTTGATGGAAACCATTGACTTCCATAGCAGAAAAAAAGACTAGGAAGTCAATGAGTACAATCAACCTGTTTGCAGGGTGAGTAAATGATGACATAGACTTTATTTTGGGGTGAACTATCACTATAAGAGCGAGAACAGAATGAGGTACATATAAAATCATTTGTGCTTTTAGACTTTAAACACTAAAATGTGTTTAAAATGAGAACGATTTTATTATACTTATAGGAACCATTCATAGTTCATCCAAAAAGAATGTGGATGTTAAAGATTTTTCACTGAACTATTAATGCCAATGAAGAACCTCTTTTTAACATATTAAAAAAACAAAAATAATTTTAAATGTCATTATTCAGGTGAGAATATAACAATATTAATTCACTCTATTAATATTGTGAATAGTTCAAAGATCATCTGATTCTTTATTTTTCTTTCACACTATCAGCTGTAAAATCTACAATTTGATATTTTAGGTAGGGGGGTGTTGGGAAGATTTGCCTTCTTTTCCACTAGGACCCCTCCCCTGATTTAGGTGTTACCTGAAATAAAATCAAAATGAATGGTCTCCTCGGTTGGTAACAAACAATCTGGAGGGCAATATAACAATCAGAGGTTCTTGTGATAACGCGCATGTCATTTCCCTCCATAAGCAGCTATTAGATCCTTTCCCAGAGGCGCGGGGGACAATGGCACGGTGCGCACGGGAGGAGAACCGGCCGCTTTTATATCTGCCTTTGACTAAAGCTATGCGAACTCCATGTACCTCCCTCTCTTTCACTCTTTCACCGCAGTAACCCTATGCTAATGCATTATGCCTATTGTGCTCAACATCATGACTAACAATGAACGCCGGTGCTTGATCGCCCACGGGCACCAGATTAATTGCGCATAGCCGCCACAGCAGCGGGAGACGAGAGCGTGGTTATACACGTAGGCTAAAGTACATTCAGTTACAGTATACGAATAAACCTCTGCTTTCAGATCAATGCAATACTAGATGCTCTAGAGAACGCAAATACGGCTCAATCATCTGCGTAACCGTGGTGTGTTTTTCCAAGTTTGCGCTGACATGCGCGTTTTAAGTAGGCCTATGTAGATGTGCAAAATAACGTTTTCCCAAGTTAAGGGTCAAGTGAAGTCCTTTGTGAAACCCGAGCTCGTCCCTGGAGTTTGTTAAGATGCTGAGCTTTTCAGAAGCGTCAAGCGCCACTAAAAATCCACTCAAAGCACTGACCCTAAATCAGCCATGACTGGGAACAGACCACTAACAAGGACAGACCTAAATATGTCAACTAGATTTTACTTTACTAACGAGGTGACGTTTATTTAAAGTGACTCACAGCAGCAACACACACTTGGGTTTAATTAAACCACTATTTTTAGTTCTAAATGTATTTTAAAATTATTACTCAAGAAAATAATTTCAGTGCAAAAATGAGAGCACGAAAATAGGGTTTTGTAAGAGGCATTACTTTAGATTAAATAGGCTAAGTAATTTCAACAAGAGACTCATTTAATAAGCCTACTCTCTGTAAACAGCAAGTCATTATGCTATTTGCCTATTTGTTTACAATCCTTCAGTAAGTTAATCTTTCTTCACCTCTAGACCATATATTGATATCTTGCAGTAAAGTGAATCGGATGTTGATTCAGTGAGAAATAGTTCACTGAAGGAGAACCGATTCAATCCATTTAAACAACCTGTTCACAAGAGTCGTTTGCGCGTGAATCGGTATCACTCCATCTTTGTTTCACGTGCAGTCCGCAACTCACAATTCGCAAATTTATTATTCACTCAGTAGTTCATTACTGGCATCAAAGACTACAACTTTTAACATTGTTTGCATGAAATGTTTCTATTTTAAATGAAAGTTCCATTAGGTCACAAGGAGAAATAAATGGTTAGCAATAAAAAAGGTTCTTCCTCATGAAGAATCAAGTGTGATTTAGATTACAAAATAGATATATGATTCACTAAAATATATCCATCTAAATCAACGTGACTTAATATTTTTAACATCATTTCTTACATAAGTTTTTTAATTCACAATTTACAGGTAGGCTAGCCTGCAACAGCCAACAGACCATTTTAAATAGGTTTGTCTGAATGTTCGGAGTTGGCTTTGATTCAGGTCTTCGCCTCACAAGAGACTCGAATCATTTGCCTCATATTGTACAGCTTAAAACTGATCTATCTAAAGATGTGGTGATGTGGAGTAGCTTACCATGTTTAGTACCATGTTTATCTGCGCTGGTGAGGACCAGCACTGTCAGCAGCAGCAGCAGCAGCAGCAGATATAGCGGGTGGAAGAATCTCATGGTGATGCTCAGGGTGAGGTTTGGTCCGCGGCGCAGACTCGACTCTCCTCACAGGATGTTCGCGGTTCCTCAGACGGTAAATTCTGTCGGAAATTCAGGTAACGGACTGTAGAAATCCTCTTATGTGTCTGTCGCTCTCAGCAAGTGTTCTCAAAGCTCAAATAAGATGAGTTATATAGCAGACACGAGTTGCAGTCAGCTCTCAGACTCTCCAACTTTTCCAAAGTTTGAGATGGCGATATTCACTCTCTCTTCTCTCTCTGTCCTCTGAGGGATGGATAGATAGACAGATGACCTGATGAGTGGGAATGTTCAGTTGAGACAATGTAGCTTCACCCCCTCTTTATACAGACAAGAGAAAGGGGAGGAGAGGGCACGACAGAGGAGGGGTATGAAAGACCTTAAACTGGGTGGGGACAGGGCATCACACACGCACACACTGAACATATTGACCCCACATGTATTAGGTAACATAGCTGGCCGAAAGGAAACCTTTAAACACAATGAGTGTAGAATAATTGTTTGGAGATCATACATGTGTGCAGAATTGTTTTGTGACATAAAGTGGTACTCAAAAAAACAACAATAACAAAAAACGAGGCTTTTTTGGCCTAACAGTTATAAATATGACAAATAAACTTTATTTTCTTATGTCCAAATAAACTTTTTTTCTACATTATCTTAAATTTTATAAGTGAGAAAATAAATAAATGAGCCTAAACGTACATATATTCAGACATACAGTACATATATTCAGACATACACATTCAGCATATAAGCACACCACTCACAAATATATCTTTTAAATTCCTATTTTTAATAGTAAGCTATACAATATATACAAAAGCCAATTCTGGAGCTTATCTATCACAATAACTTACGATAACAGTCCAAAAACTAGTACACTCAAATTTATATGTGTAGAAAAATACTAAAAAGAGGAAAAATCAAGAGAAACAAAACAATTGAAAATTTTTGTTGAAATTTTGTAGGTTGTAATTTATTTTTGGCAATATTTTGCTTGAATTGAATTGAATTGTATTATCTTTCAATTACTAAATATGTTTGGTGACTAAAATATTATTTTAATAAATATATCTGAGCTGAGCACTCTACATACATGTGTGAAAATTATTAATAAAGTTAGTAATTAATAATTAAATAAATAATAAATAGTGCGGCACTGTGGCTCAGTGGTTACCACTGTCGTCGTACAGCAAGAATGTCGCTGGTTTGTGTACCGGCTGGGTCAGTTGGCATTTCTGTGTGGAGTTTGCATGTTCTCCCCGTGTTGGTGTAAGTTTCCTCCAGGTGCTCCGGTTTCCCCCACAGTCCAAACACTTGCTGTATAGGTAAATTGAATAAACTAAATTGGCCATAGTTTTTGTGTATGAATGTGAGTGTGTATGGGTGTTTCCCGGTACTGGGTTGCAGCTGGAAGGGCATCCGCTTTGTAAAATGTGTGCTGGATAAGTTGGCGGTTCATTTCGCTGTGGCGACTCCTGATGAATAAAGGGACTAAGCCGAAGGAAAATGAATGAATGAATGAGGTAATCAAATTAGAATATTATAAATAAATAAAAAAATTTAGTTTTTTTAATTGCCATTGATGGTTCCATGGGAAACTGTCTATGGGACTTCTTATCCCACAAAATATTGTTTACAGTACAAACGTTCTTCTTATATATTATATATACTAGACTATATATAAATGGTTCTCTGAAGAATGTTTAACTAAAATGCTCTTTGAGGAACCAAATATGTTTGTTTTTTGTGGCATCACTGTGAAAACCCTTATTAAGTTCTTTCTGGCACCCTTATTTTGAGTCTATAGTTATTTTAACATAATATTCTTTGTCTTTATATAGTATATTAAACATTATCAATCAGCTGTAGTTTTTTCTCTTTTCATTTCAGTTTAATTTTAATTTCATTTACATGATTGTACAATATGCTTAATTATATTTGTATATATTTATATTTAATATATTTTATGCTTCAACAAGTTATTTTTATGTGTTGTTTTCATTACATTTTTATAGCAGCCTATAAATATATTTCTTTTTAACTTCTAAATAAATACAATCAACCAAAATAAAAAAATAATCTGATCCACTTCTTTACTTTGCATTGCATATATTTATTTTCCTTTCAGCTTAATACTATCATAACAAAGGTTTCTAATAGTTTTAATTGTAATTAACGGTAACAACTCTGCTTCATTCACAATAATACTCTTACGAATGATCTGATATTTACTGTCATTTGTTTGTTTGATGGAGCTGCTGTGCCATTTGCATATTGTACTAGTTTTATGCATTGTCTTGCACAGTCGAGCCGTTCACGACTCCGGCTCAATTCAACACACATATGCACACCGGGGTATCAGTAAATCTAATATCATTACCATACTGGACCCATAACACACTGGGGTACCTGTCCAGTTTAGTATCACATCACTGAAAAAGCTGAAAAGCACACACACAAAGAAAAGCCGTTCTGAGCTAAAACTCCCTCCTTCTGTCCATCAGAAAATTACTCTTCCATTATTCAGTCTGTTTTGGAGTAAACAAAACTTGCTCTCCAGCACTTTAGATTTGCTAAACTTGTACTTGAGCTCAAGGGAGCCTAAATAGACATCATTCAATGTAATGTTTACGTGAAAATGATACATAAATTAACACCGGCTCATTTTAAATCCTAGCTTAACCCTAATGTACGCTGTATTTATCTTTGCATGATGAATTATAATTCTAAACCTCTGCCACGACCATGGTTCGCTCCATTTCTTACTTACTGAGTGATTTACTGGCATTTTACACTTTTTAGAAGTCAAACGAGATGAGTATTAGATGGTGTAAATCCATACTTTTTGATGGAAAAGCCAGACATTAGCTGTAACATTGTGTCAGGCAGTGTGTAAGTGTGTGTCAGGCTGGCTCTCCTGTTGTGAGGTTTTGTTCTAGTTAGTGAAGTACAATAGTGGCTCATTAGTAAAGAGAGAGCTCATAGATCCAACAGCTACTCTATAATCAGCACTTCACAGCTCGTTCACACACACACACACACACACACACACACACACACACACA
>CAIGQZ010032649.1:8022140-8035879 GCA_903798205.1 Danio tinwini | reverse complement strand
TCACTCACTCACTCACTCACTCACTCACTCACTCACTCACTCACTCAATTTCCTTTAGCTTTATCAGTCTCTTATTAATCATGAGTAGTCGCAGCGGAATAAGGGTTTTTCACCTTTATTTGATAGGACATTGGAGAGTGAGGCAGGAATGAATGGGTAGTAGTGAGAAGGGAAGGATCAGCAAAAACCTCGAGCCAGGAATCGAACTCGGGTCGACGTGCACTTACTGAGCTATTGACGCTGACAATTATTACATTTTTACTGTAATTAAATCTTTTTTTTTTTGCAAGAGTATGCATTTGGTTTATTTGTAAATTAGGCTCCAGCTTTCTGAAGCAAGCAGTGTCAGTGTCTGATTTCCTCACTTAATTTCCTTCAGTGTTTGTTGAGATTATTAGGGAATCAGCTAAACAAGTAATCACTTTTAAGCACAGCTAGAGTGGCCAATTTTGACACTATGAACTAAGGAAATTTGCAGAAACTAATTTAGTGATGCGGTGATCGGGATATTTCATGGCCAATTTCAATAGCTGACATTTTAAAAGCAAATTAGCAGATTTCCACTTAAAAATAAATTAATTAATTAAAATCAGTATTAAACAAAGTGTTTATTTGCATTATCTCTGGCTGAATTATCTGCTTGCCAACCACTTTCTGCTAGCAGAGTATCCTCATACATTAGCTGGGCAGGTAGTGCTTTAAAACAGATTGTATAATAAAATATAAATTGTGGGTCTTTTTTTTCCATATAATTATTTCTACCTCAAAAAGACAATGATGAAATGCAATGAACGCATGGTGGCTTTTGGAGAAGTGAGACCACTCTTTTGGAGTGCAGCTATAATAAAAACATAATAATAATACTAAACCACTTTGAGGACGGACTTTGACTAAGGTATTTTAGAATAACCAAAACATCATTTCAGATGTTTTACAAATTTTGTCCGTCTGCTGGTTTGTCCATTTATGCCATACCATCATTCCTATTCTGTCACATGATATGTTAAAACAAAGTCACATGACTTTTTTGATGTGCATGCTGCAATTCTGTAAATCCATCGTAGTTTAAGTGAAATGTTTCTTATGAGATAAAAAGCTTACCCTACTCAGGTGTACACATACATTTTTAATATGCATATGCATTTTAATATGCAAAATGTATGCACATCTCCATTACCACTGGAATTACCAGAATTCTATAACTACTAGAATTACCATAGAATTACCATCATTCTGACTGTTCACATAAGATGTCATATTGTCACGTCGTATATACATTCGAAGCTTCTATTGAGATATTAACCCTTATGTGCTGTTTGGGATGTTTTTATTCACTCTGGGGTGATTTTGAGTCTTAATTTGGCCATAACTTTTTCTGTGTTTCAGCTAGCAAAATGATTTTTGGTGGCATCAGATAAATATATATATATATATATTTTTTTTGCATAAATCTTTTAATATAAAAAGTAGTTGTGGACTGCATTTTTAACCTTTAATTAGTCTTGAACATGTGAAACAACATTGCCTTTGATTCATTGTTTTTGATTAATTTTTATTTTTTTTACTCCCAAATTTACTGTTGGTGGCTGTTTTTGCCCCATTGACTTCCATTATTACTTCCATGAGACCATATAATCATGCATTTTTGATTGTTGGTGGTTTTCCTTGTTGGGAAGAGGTAAAATTTGTCATTTATACTGTTTGATTATCAACAGTAAAAAAAGCTGTGCAAAAAAAAAGAAGCTTAGTTTCTGGATTTTATATGCAGTTTAACAGCAAATTAAATGTGTGTATGTGTGTGTGTATGTGTGTCTGTGAGTGTAAGAGTGTGAGCATGACCTTTACGCTCACACCTTGATGTGTCTGAGAAAATCAAAATATGCATCTCAGCTCTCAGAACTATATGGAGTAAATAAAAACAAAGACTGTGTATTTATGCACCATCAAATGTGGTTATCATGGAAGTCAATGGGGCAAAAACAGCCATTAACAGTAAATTAGGGAAAAAAAATGAAAATCTAACAATGCATCAAAGCCAGTGTTGTTACTAATCTTTCACATGTCCAAGACTGTAGAGGTAAAGAAAGTCCAGTCCACAATTACTTTTTATATTGAAAATACATCATTTAGTTGTTGTTTTTTTCACAAAATCATTGACATCATTTGTGAACTTGGCAATTACAGAGTTAAAATCCTGTAATTTTTAAAAAACATTTTGTAGTTTTGATCAGGACTGAGGTTGATAAACAGATTTATGCAAAAAGATTGAAAAGAATATTGATCTGATGCATTTTTACAGCAGTTTAATTCAGTGGATGTTTTCATCCCTAACATAACACAAGGGTAGTACATGTCAACACTGCACAAGGGTTAAAATTAAGCTTTGAATATTTGTCGTCATATTGAATTAAGTCATCACCATAAATATATGGTCTTTTTGGTAGTAAAGCCTATAGTTAGACTGTATGAAGTTGCTAGGCAACCGAGGCACGCATATTTAAAGTCACAGGGATAAGTAGCAGACACTGAAATGCATAGGGTCATTTTGACAGCTATGGTAATTAAAGGTAGAAATACTAATAACTCTTTTGTGTTTTGCAGTTTTGATAAAATAACAACATTAGGAAGAAATATACACATATTTAGCAAAAGTCTTAAAGATATTTGTGTTTTATTTCAATAAAGTTATTAAATTGCAAACATTTTAAGCAGTCAAAATAACTGCCTCTGTAGATCTAGTGTTAATCGATTTTTATGCAATATTCCAAAATGCATATAAAAAGGTGGATGGAAACATAACTTTCACTTTTTGGCACATTTCCGTTTCAGACTGTGCTATTTTCAGTATGTTTCTGTATTTGCATGTAATGTGAAAATTTGCTTGCACATGCGTTGTCAAAGTGATGAAGATGTTTTCCTGGTTTGTAAGTATTTTTCTATTTGCATATGTTTTGTAATGCGTTTAAGCTCTTGGCCACTGTATTTTTCAGTTGATTTGTGGTAAGTTGTATGGAATGACAAAGGTTGTACTTTTTAAGACAGCAGTGGTATTAATGCTAGAGAT
The DNA here is from genome assembly GCA_903798205.1 of Danio tinwini. Classification (NCBI taxonomy): domain Eukaryota; kingdom Metazoa; phylum Chordata; class Actinopteri; order Cypriniformes; family Danionidae; genus Danio; species Danio tinwini. The sequence continues at coordinate 8,032,815 of CAIGQZ010032649.1, read as the reverse complement.
GTTGTTTATATGTGTATCATTCATACCTGTAGTGTGCATGCATTTCTCTTGTATTAGGCCATGAAGTGTAACGAGACTGAACAAAACCAGAGAGAAGAGAATAGTGTAGCACTCCATCTCAGTGAAGGGTGAGGCCATCTGCTTCAGCTGAACGAACAAACACAAACACACTGCAGAATCAGGCCATCACTGATACCTCAGCATGCAGCGCTGCGGCAGAAACACTATAGCATCACTGGCGCATTATCAAAATAACATTACTAACATCATCTGACCATGTCAAACTAAACAGATATAATAACACACATACACCTGTAAAAATTTCAGATCTTGACAACACAACTAGGAACGTGAAGCACACATAGTTGGTATAAAATCAATTACTTACATGTTCTATTGTACGTACAGCCGTCCACTTTGAAGTTGCTGCCGCTGTACATTATTTTATCAGTGCTTGTGCTTCTACTTGTATGCAGGTGATACTGTAATATGACGAGGGGGTTACCACAATGAGAGGCTCATATTGCATGAGGTTAACTAACCACTGTTCTACCCTTGATACTAGACACAAATGCATGTTGATCAGTCATGATGATCATGCAAATCCAAGCTTGAATGTCAAAGTTTAAACTCTACATACACATTAGGACATGCTAAATGTGTTTGCATGGCATTGCAGATTGTCCTGTGCAAGATTGTAAAAATGTAGCATGCAAGATTGTTCCCTACATGAAAAGCAATAGGTTTTTCTGCATTTTGTTGTTTCATCACCAGTGGGATTAGAAATGTTCAAATGAAAGTATGATATGTAATTTAGTACAACATATTAGAAACCAGGCGAACGTTATCTAAGAATCTATACACACACATTGGGTTTTCATGTTTTATGGGGAAATCCCATAGACAATTATTTTTATATGATACAGACTGCATAATCTGCCCTGTTACCTTAAAACTACCCTAACATTCTTCAGACATTCTGCAGTTTTACATTCTCAAAATAATTAGCACTGCCTCGGATAAAAGTCTGGAAAGGTTACAATTTGTATATGCGTCTATACTACATGTACCAATTTTTTTGTGTTAATGTCCTTGCTTCAGCTAACTCCACATGCAGTCCATATATTAATTACAAGGTGTGTGATTTATCACAGACCTTCAGACCTTTGACTTACATTCAACTTTTAAAATAATCATTTATTTTATTTCTTTTAACCCTAAGGTCAGTGTTTGCTTATGTTGTTTTAATCACAGGTACCTGCATGTATTTGTTTCCACACCTTCATGTGCTTGAGAACTGATTATATGTCCTTGTCCTACCTAGACTTTTACAGAGTTATAATTAGCACATATTGGCTATTATCTTACACAGGAGTGAACAGTCCTTACTCTCACAACTGCCTGCAACTTTCCATTGAACCTCAAGACCTTGATCACTTTCCCAGGAGAAAAACTGAACACCTCTGATGTAAAACCAGAAAAGATAGAAAGTTTTAGAATAGAACTGGCTTTTCTGGATAATGTGGTATATTCATAAGAAGCATATTATTATTTGTGCTAAGAAAAGTGAAAAGAAAAACAAGTGTGTATAATGAACAAATAATATTTGCAGTCTTTTATGTATTATTTAATGTTTTTCTTTTGCTTTTGTTGTGTCATCAAGCAGTCTGTACAGGTGTATTTGGCATCATCTGTGACCAATCAGCAGAGCCAGACAGAATCTGTAGACATTCTATGCTATTTTTGTGTTGAATTTTGGTGGTGCAGTGGGTAGCATGATTGCCTCACAGCAAAAAGGTCGCTGGTTCGAGCCCCAGCTGGGTCAGTTGGCATTTCTGTGTGGAGTTTCATGTTCTCCCTGTGTTTGCATGGGTTTCCTGTGGGTGCTCCGGTATCTGCCAAAGACATGCGCTATAGGTGAATTGAAGAAGCTAAATTGGCTGCAATGTATGTGTGTAAATGAAAGAGTGTATGGGTGTTTCCCAGTACTGGGTTGCAGCTGGAAGGGCATCCACTGTGTAAAACATATGCTGGATAATTTGGCAGTTCATTCAGCTGTGCCGACCCATAGCTCATGTCTCGTCTGTGGGAGTCTGATCTTTATTTTGTATTCTCTATTAGATTCAAGTAAGGTGATTGGCTGGGCCATTGTACAGCTTGATTTTCTTTCTCTGAAACCATTTGAGAGTTTCCTTGGCTGTGTTTTGGATTATTGTTTTGTTGAAATGTCCACTCTGGTTTCATTTTCATCATCCTGCTAATGTAGATTTTGGACTGAAACAGCTAATATTCATTTACAATGACAAAGGGGGGTGGCGCGGTGGCGCAGTGGGCAGTGCTGTAGCCACACAGCAAGAAGGTGGCTGGTTCGAGCCTCAGCTGGGTCAGTTGACATTTCTATGTGGAGTTTGCGTGTTCTCCCCATGTTCGCGTGGGTTGTCTTCCGTGTGCTCCGGTTTTCCCCACAATCCAAAGACATGCGTTATAGGTGAATTAAGCTAAATTGTCCGTGGTGTATGTGTATGAATGAGAGTGTATGGGTGTTTCCCAGTGATAGGTTGCAGCTAGAAGGACATCCGCAGCGTAAAACGTGCTAGATAGGTTGGCAGTTCATTCCGTTGTGGCAACCCCTGATTAATAAAGGGACTAAGCCGAAAAGAAAATGAGTGAATGAATGACGAAGGGCAGAGGGTTGCTGAATAACTACTGAAAGATTTCAGCTGCTGTCTGGGCTTTTACTGCCTCTCTACACCTCCCTTTCTTCATGTGTTCAATACTTTTTTCTGTGCCATTTAATTTTATTACACATAACTTCATATGTAAACTAATTAATTGGTTTTGTTTTTTTGCATATACTGTATGGATTTATTTGGTTGTTATCAACATCCAGTCAAAATAAATTTCAAGTCAACAGCACATTAAGAAAATATGTTTTCTAATTAAAATGGTGACGTTCAAAATTAATTTCCCCCACTGTACATATGTAAATAAAATCAACGATGGGTTAAAAACCTACTGCGAAATTCTATGAGCACAGATTTACTGAGGAGCTTACAAATAAGCAATCAAACTGAAAGCAATAGGCTACACTTTTTATTTCAGACAAATCAAAAACAAACCCTAATGGCTTATGTCTAACCTTGCATCGTCCAGGTCTTGCAGAAAAAATAAATACATCTGAGACATGTTTTGTTTTGAGCCTATTAAATGCCTTCAATGTAGCAGACCAATTAAAATCAGACAAGAGCAAACAACCTTGAGGCTCTGGTGAAAAAAGTTAGTAAAGGACAACAATACAGTATGTCACTCCAGTGGTAGGCCTGCATGCTGACTTGTTTCTGTTTACCTGCATTTAATAAAGAGAAACTGAGATAGAAAAAGAGAAATGGCTTCTCCTACTTGCAGTGAATCAAAAAGAAGTCAACATAATTTTTTTCTTTTCTTTTGGTACTAATCAGTTTTGACCATGAAGTCATGTAGGCATGTAGCTGTCAATTTAACATTGTTTATTATGTAGTCTCTAATGAAAAAAAAAAAACTTGTAAAAAGTCTGTATTCCATTGTAGTAATTTGTTTGGTTCAATGCACTTTGAAATGGCTTTTTTTTTGCTTAAAAATGAGGTGATTTTTGTTGACTGCATTAACAGTATGTTTGATTATAATAATTCAAGAGTTCACATTTAGATATAGCTTGACACTTTTTGCAGGTTTGGCATGCTGTCCCGGGAGAGAACCCTGAGCTTGGAAATAATTGAGCCCAGAGCTCCTGCCTGGTCACTTAGCAAAAAGGGGTGGAATGGGTATTCTTCCAAAACGAAAATAAGGCATAGGGTAAATTAGTCTAGTTATTGTATGCTTGGATTGATCTGATTGGTTTATCGCTGATTACGGATGAGAGACCAGCCCCAATCAATCATATCACATGCTCCTCTCGAAATTTGTTTATAAAACTTCACTTATCACTAACACCATGGGCCCTATCATGTACCCGGCTCAATAAGGCGCAAGGCGTGTTTGCCACAACGTATTGCTATTTTCAGATCAGCGCAACAGTAATTTTCCTGCTTTGCGCCACAATGTTATTAGATAGCAAATCTGTTCATGCCACTTTGTGGACTCATGGGTGTGTCGGTCTAGAAAAGAGGTGTGTTAAGGTGCATTGCAGGTCTAAAGTCCAGCGCAGAGCACGTTAGTTGTACGCCTTAAAGGCTTACACATTGCTTAATACACACACAAATATCTTTACAAATGAAAAAGAATTAAAGGAATAAATATTACAAAAATAATTATTTTCTACATAAATATAAAAAACACTACCTATTGCCTTCATCTTGTTTTTTTTCTGTTTATTTATGACAATATGCATTTGTATAATGTTATTATTAATAATAGTATTATTTATTATATGCATATTTATTTTTGTTTTATTAAAAACAAGTTTAGATTTGTCCACCTGTCGAGTTTTGGAGACATATGCATCACCATTTGGGACATAAGAATAGGACATGTTTTTGGAAATAACGCCACACTTCGTTATTATTGTTCATTTATTGGTTTGCTGGAAATTAGAACTGAATTTAGAAATAATTTTGAAACAAATCTTTGTGCTTAACAAATAAAATTAAATATGTAGGCTAATGGATGTCTTTAGTGGAGTGCCTACAACACCATTTCCCTATCCACGAAAGAGAGAAAGAGAAAGTAAAGAAGCCGAATGGAGGAGGCTCATTCTTTATACTCACACTGCATATGGCCTGTTTACTGTTTTCTCACTAGTGAAGCGTTAACATTTTTCACTTAAATAGTCTGCCATGTGAATAGCAAATGCGCCATGGTGCAACGCAACTGACTCTTAAAGGAATGGGAGATGAGATTAATTGGTTTAATGCACATTATGCTCATAAATCATTAAGGGAATAAGCACAACCCTGTTAGACCTTGTGCCGCGGTGCAAAGAGTATTTTTTCTGTCTATAAAATAGCAAAAGTGGATTCGGACAAGCACTTAATGCTTTTGCGCCATGTGCTTTAGACTTTGCCCCTAGATCATTAAAATAGAGCCCCATGATTTACAGCAGGGGTCACCAATCTCGGTCCTGGAGGGCCGGTGTCCCTGCAGGGTTTAGCTCCAACTTGCCTCAACACAACTGCCTGGATGTTTCATGTATACCTAGTAAGACCTTGATTAGCTTGTTCAGGTGTGTTTGATTAGGGTTGGAGCAAAAATCTGCAGGACACCGGCCCTCCAGAACCAAGTTTGGTGACCCCTGATTTACAGGAACACATGTGCTTTAATTGCTTTTTAAACGGATGAGGTGGACTTCAGTTATAGTTAAAAACTACAGAAAACATGGTAAATCCTTTTTTAAAGAAGTAAGAGCTAAAGATTTCTCTAATAAGAGTTTGCAAAAAGTAATTATATTCAAAACTGAATAAAATTATATATTCATAATTCATGTTTTCAGCATCTAAGAGCTTCTAATAAATGCAGCAAAATTCATCTTTGTGTGCGCTTTACCATGCATTTAATTGACTTCATATGCACAATTGCATATCAATATTTTCTACAATTTTTATTAGATGTTTGCACCATTTCAGGTTTCCACCAAAATAAATACATATTCAGCAGGTGGACAAAAAACGTTACCTCCAAAAAAAAGAAGAAATCTAAATCTATGTAAGTGAACCAGAAGTTTAGCTGACTTTTATTATAGTTATATATTAAGTAGGGGTGGGATTTTATTCCTCTCATTTTTCACCCCAGCAAACTAACGGTTAGAGGGATGTGGCTAAACCTTTTTCTCCCAAGCCTTCAAACTGGCATCGTAAGACAAGAGCTGCCATTCCAGAGTGGAAGCAAATGATTAGATTTTGATTAAAGTTTACCAAAACAATTTTTTTTCAGTGGAGTAACTTGTGCTGATTCTTTGTTCACCTTAAGACTAACAATGTGCGCTAACAAAATAAACATTGTAAACCACTGACTTTAAGGTCTAGATTCAATAGACTTTAGAAGACCCTTTATTGGTTACTCCCTGCTAGTATGCTGGCTAGCTCTACCTAGTATGCCAGCTAGCTTTCGCCCGGTCATTACCTGGATGGGAAACCACATGGGAAAGCTAGGTTGCTGACGGAAGTGGTGTTTATGAGGCCAGCAGGCGGTGCTCAACCTGCTGTCTGTGTGGGTTCTAATGCCCCAATATAGAAATGGGGACTCTATACGGCTCAGTGAGCACTGTCTTTTAGGATGAGATGTTAAATTGAGGTTCTGACTCTCTGTGGTCATTTAAAATCCCAGGATGTCCTTTGAAAAAGAGTAGGGGTTTAACCCCGGCATCCTGGCCAAATTTGCCCACTGGCCTCTGTCCATCATGGCCTCCTAACCATCCCCATATCATAATAGGCCAGTCAGCTGGTGTGCGGTCTGGCACAATATGGCTACGTTTAGTCATCCAGGTGGATGCTACACACTGGTGGTGAATGAGAAGATTCCCCCCAATGTGTAAAGCTCTTTGAGTGTCTAGAAAAGCACTATATAAATGTAAGGAATTATTCCTATTATTATTATTATCAGTCAAACCCCCTTTGAACTTAGAACTTAATTCTTTGTGACAGATTCAGAACAACATTCTGGAAGTCTATCCCAGTAACAATTAAAGAACTGGATTGTAAATACTTATGAATTATTTAGAGTTTATAGAACTCCTCACTAGAACTATAATTTTCAGTAACTGTTATTCTGTTTTACATGTCTGTTTTACATGTTTGTTGTGATGTGTTTTTGTATTTGTTGCATGAGATGGATTTATATTAGATAGAGCATGCCATGTATTACTGCATTTTTATTAAAAAAGATTTTTTTGAGACTTTAAAGAAAACGTATAAAATTTTCTCAGAGGACAACAGATGGAAAATTAGTATTGGCTAATTCTGGAATATGTACAGAAATGCTTATTAATGTGCACCGCCAAGGTTACCAGAACATTAATAAATAAATATAAAAACTGTCAGTTGACCTTCAACCAACATCAGAGGAAGATGAAGAACATGCAAATGTGCTGTTACATTATTGAAATATTACTTTAAAATCTTAGGGGATACTAAGGGGGTTTGACTGAAAAGAAATTTTGATCTGTTTTGATAGTTATGACTTTAAAGAAACTTATCCATACGGTTATATCCTTTCCATTTTTTGTCTACTACATAATTCCAGAAACTTAGGAATTATGGATTTATGTTATTTCAAAATTTTGACAATTTTTACAACATTTTGTAGACAGAATAGGCATGCTTATAAAAAAAAACCCAGAAAAAAACCCCCACAAAAAAAATCTAATATATCATGTACTAAGTCCGATGGAAAATGAAATGTTGCTATTTTCTAAGTTGATATATACTCTCATTCTGACGTAACAATCAAAGAAATTTGCTGCTGCCCCATGGCTGTAGCAGGCGCAATATTACACAGCACTTTCACCTGGTGACTAGGGGATTTCAGGTGCTGTGTAATACCATTGCATCTGCTGCAGTGACGGTACGGCAGTAAAGTTCCTTGATTATTACGCCAGAATGAGAGTATGGTACCCAGCCATTTTGACCGAGAAAATAACATTGATTTATTTTTCATCAGCTTTACACAAAAAAAAATCACTTTTGCTGCTTGTTCAAACTATTTATTTAAAATGAGTTGAAACAACACAATTTGTTAAGGTTTTTTGAGACAACTTAATTGTTTTATGTTCAAGCCACTTAAATTATAAAAAAAGTTAATATAATTGATTTGTGCTGGAACAATATGAAGTAGTTCTGTGGATTGTGGAACCCAGCCTTTTTTATATAGTAGACGACGTAACCTCAAAAAAAAAACTAAATAGAAAAATGATCAAACCTCTTTTTTGTTGTTGTTTTTTGAGTGAGATGCTAATGGTCTAATTCAATTCCATGATTTATGCTAAGCTAAAACTGCTCCCGCCAGATCGGCTGAATGAATTGAAAAATCGTAAAAACAAATCTTTACCAGTTTAACTCTATAGATGACTTGTAAAATGAGCCTATTTCCCCCTTAAAGAAGTGGGTTGGTCCTTTAACAGCATTTGTGTGTGTATGTGCGGTTGTATGTGTGTGTGTTGAAGTAACTGAGGTTGTGTTGTGCAGCCCCTGGGGTTGTAAGCTGATTAGCTGACCGCTCCGTCCCACGTTGCTCCTGAAGGGAGGAGATTTGCAGCTACAATAACCTCTAAGTCCTCTCAGCAACATGTTTACAGGTCACGTTAGCAGATGCACACACTCCACAAACTGAGGTTTCTTTGTAGCTCTCAGGTAGAGTAGAATTTGAATGAGCTCTTTCTTTCTGTCTGTCTCTCTCTCTCTCAGTCACAGATTACACAGGTAGAACAAGAGAGAGGGAGAGAGAGAGGTAGCGTTAAGCTTTTTTTTCTGGGATGTGACAAGCAGATCTTCCGGTTGTTTCTCTCTGTTGCAGCTGAAGTGTGAGATCTCAGCCAGGATGCTTAACCCGATTTGATGCGTGCGTTTGTAGGAGGGTCGTATTTGTTTTCATGCCGACCCTCGGGATGATGTGAGTGAATTGTTGGGCTGAAGGTGATTTCTGGGCACTGCTAGCATGCCTGTGCATCAGATATCGGTTGTTCCCATTGCCAAGGAGACTGTCAATGGCTCCAGCCGGAAAAAAAGAGACAAGAGTAAAGACAATGAGGTAAGTACAGGAGAATCCAAACACATTTAACACAGAGATTTCATAGAATTAGAGTTATGCTGATGATGGATTTGCTAAAAAATAATGTATTTAGATGGCTTTTGTGAAGATTTTCTTAAGGGTTACTCTTTAGATTGAAGTCAAGTTGTAAGTTGTAAGTATACCATCTTATAATGATATTTCATATTTGTTGATGTTCTTGCAAAAAAGTCTGATTTAAATGCCAAAGCAAGCAAGAAAGCTTCTGAAGTGAGGATAAAATGACTCATTCTTATGTAAACTGATATACAGCCTTGAGCAGGAGCTGGGCAGTGTTGTATTGGAAAAGAAATTGCTGCTATAAATAGAAGTGAAAGACACTGGTACATATATTTCAGCCTCTTCAGGGTCATTGACATTTCTTTTTGATATACTGTAAAGTAGATATACTTTTTCCATCATGTTGCTTCAGCATTTTTTCAGTTGGGTTTGCCATTTTTTAAATTTATGATGGAATTGTTTGGTTTATGGTGAGGAATATTCTTTGGTTAAGATGTTTGATGACTGTCTGATGTATATTACTTACAAACAGACAAGTGCTGCTTAAAAACACCACCTTTTTTTGTAACTAATGCTAGTATAAATATATAAGTATAATAATGCTAGTATATATTTTTCAGTGAAATAATCAGTTTTTATCACATTTGGATTGACATCAATTAAGAATATTATCTTTAATTGGATGATGATATTTGTAGGTGTTTACTGTAAATTTTCAGCCTGATCTCACGAGGAAACGTGACTATTTTACGTTTTGTCAATTTAGTGGCTAATTCATACAAACTTAGTCATACAAAAGTAAGGATTTTTAAAAGTGGCTTGGCACCCAACCCCGGCCCTAAACCCAACTGCCATTGGGGGATGCGCAAATTGTACTGAGTCGTACGAATGAGCCACTAAATGAAAAAGTTACGAATTGCCGTTAGATAGCTTCGACGTTGGTCAACGACGAAAAAGGGATTTCAAACATCAAGAGTAACACGTTTTTATTTTCTGTACCTTAAAATATGTCCAGCTTATTTTCATTTAGTTTTTTTGAGCAAGTAATAGTAACTATCGTACATTTAATTACAATAGTTCTCAACAGCAATTATATTTTGACAATTTGTTCTTGCAAAAGTAATTTAAAACATTAAGACACTTATTTATTTACTAACGGATTTAAGATTTACTTTGTATATTAAATCATTTTTGTGAAAAATAGTTTGTATTGTGTAAACATCTTGTTCACCCAGTGGTCTTTTTTGGATGTTCTTTGGATTTAGCGTAGAGTTTTTGAATTGTATGCCTGAAACATATTATTACATAATCAAATATATTTCCTGACTGCATGTTCTGACTGAAATGCCATGCCTAAAATTTGGCTACATTCTGAACTCAGAAATGGACTGTTTTTCAGTTTAACAGTGTGGATTTGAATTAAACTGACCAGGCCTCACAAGAAGATGAATTGAAATTTGAATTGTATTTAAAGGATTAGAATACTCAAATATTATTCAAAGAAACTCATCGCATTTCATAAAATCTATGTTAGGTAAATTTGTAAAATCATTTTCAAAATGTGATTTAAAAACTTTATTTAAATATTTGATAGGTTGGAAATATTTTCCACTTTCAGACAAAGATTTATGAAGCTGTCATTTGAATATTAATACAGCACATACAGCAGTTATATCAATTTAATATGACTGTATTCTTAAAGTTCCAGTTCAAGAAACTAATCTATATATATTTTAAAGTCATAAGAGTTCAAAAGGCTTGTTATAACCATAGTAACACTCCAATAAGTCCAACAAGTGTCCTACAAAGTGGTAAAAAGCATTCTGGATTAATTGTGGATAATGCAAAGCCCAGATTGAAATATGTTGTTTAGATTATTATTATTATTATTATTATTATTATTATTATTATTATTATTATT
>CAIGQZ010032649.1:7997310-8012542 GCA_903798205.1 Danio tinwini | reverse complement strand
TTTTCTTTATGCTTGCCATAACACACAGTTACAGAAGCCAAAGAAAAACTAACATGAGGAATGAAGTTGAAGAGCCCTATAAAGCAAACACTGTTCAGATCAGTAGTGATGTCTAAAGACAATTATTATTTCAGTGAATTTCAGTAGACATCTGACAAAGATCAACTCAAACAAGTTAGTAACAGTAGTTGTTAATACTGTTTGTGGAGTTGTTTAATGATGCTCTGTTGAAATGTTGAGAGATTGAATGTATTGTTATTTATTTTAAGGCTGTGACTGAAGTGAGCTGTAGTTTTAATTCTGCTTGTCAACAGCAGGTGTTCATCATTAATGCTCAATCAACATATACTTAATCACTTAAATAACTCAGTACTTTAACTTAAATGAAGTAAGTTCACAGAACTCATATAGATTATTTTTTTTACTCAAATGGATTGTTGCAATAGGTTTGAGTTGCCTTAACTTATTGGGTTTTACAGTACTCTGTTGGTTTGAGTTCTCTTTATTTAGTGGGTTTTACTGTGGTCAAATTGCTTCGTGTACTCAAATGAATTAAGTTCACATTACTCATTTGAATTAGTCTTTGAACTTAAATGGTTTGTTGCAATCGGTTTCCTCAAATGGTTTGAGTTACCTTAACTTACTGAGTTTTACTGTGAACTGATAAAGTTTGGAACAAGTAAAGCGAGAGTAAATGATGACGGAATTTACATTTTAGGATAAACTACCCCTTTAATGTCTTTTTGTAAAAACCTTTACTAAGACCTATATTTTTAAAGGAAAATTTGTATTAAAAAGCAGTTGTACGTATTCTTTTGAATTGACCAGATCTGTGGCTTCAGAAAGTCTGAACAAGAGTAATCTTGTGTGTGGAAACTGCATTGATTATGTGAAAATATCAATAAGGAGGTCAATTTACAAGTGTTGTCAGAGTATAGGAATTCAAGACTACTGTAGATGAATAGGCACTATTTGGAGTTTTTTTAGAGAAGAAGCTGTGAGATTGGAAAACTTTTATGTAGAAAGTGAAGCCATTAAAGAGCCCCTCTTATGGGTTTTTGAAAATTACCTTCCATGCAGTGTGTAACACAGCTCTAAGGGCGTACTTACACTATGTACAGTTGCCTTGAACTGGGCCGAAGCACGCTTGTCCCCCCTCCCGTCTTACCCGACGGCCCGCACTCACATTACATTCGGGCCTGAGCACGCTTGTGTCATCGATGATGTGCTGTTCAGTAAGCGTTCTTGCTCAGCACAGTGAAGATGGTTTTAGTTATATTGTTTTAGTCATTTGGGATGCAGTGACACACAGTCAAATATTTCGCAGAACAGATCAGCCATTTTTGACAAACAATCGTAAAGTCCTTGTGCTGCAGGTATTATGAGGTTTGCTAAAGGTGCAGGTGATGTGCAGTGAGGGGTTTTGCGTCTTTAATAATCTACGACAGTTTGCATTCATTGAACAGTAAGAATGATTAATAAATCCATATGAAACAGTCCCATAAAAGTCACGTCTCGTCTTCAGTTTCGGGCTGAGCCCAAGTAAACCACGCTCAAGCACACCTCTTCTAACCGGGCCAGGGCCGGCCAACTGAACCATGCCAGAGCCCGATTCAGAGCACTCACACCTCTCAAACGATCCAGGAAACGAACCTGGGCACGGTTCAGATAGCATAGTGTGAGTACGCCCTAAGTGAAGTGAAATATCCAGCTAAGGCTTAAATTTGAAAGTGCATTGTGTTTAAAACTGTTTTTAAACTCAGAGTGGTTAAAATGAATTGTGGGGGTAACAAGTCTTTAGCCGTGTCGGCGTGAACGTCGGTACGGATCTCAAGCTTCGTCCATTTGTTGTGCGTGCAGACCCAGGAAAATTGAAAGCCCCGGCCCCACACATAAACACTGTAGAAAGAAAAAGAGAAAGACAAACACTGTAGCGGATCCCAGTTGAATCATAGATGCTGTGCTCTGAAGTGTGAGGGGAAGTTAGTGTGATTTTTCCCTACCCAAAAATGAGGCTGTGAAGAGTCAGTGGTTGTTTATTTTTGCAAAAATACCTCAGCATTATAGTCCCAGCCTTGTGCTGTGTTCCTGTCATTTTTCTGACAAGTGCTTCAGCAACCTACAACCGGGGAATTATCGGCCATTTGTTAAAGGAAGGATCAGAAAATACTATTGATGTACGGGACTTTGTCAGAGCTTGACAGGAACTTTGCAGTACACAGTTCACAGATCAGTTCCTTCCTCCATTTCACAAGTGTAAGTAACTTAAGTGCAATTAAAATGGTTGCCTCCTTGTTTTCTCTAGCTTGCAAATTATGTATTTAATTGTTTTGTTACTTGTAACTGCTTGTACTGTATATGGTTAACTTTTTATATTCTCATATCACGTCTAAAACCAAGGTGAAAACATGACACGTGCCGCTTTGTTACAGACTTAAATGCATTTGTGAGTTTGAGATCCTCTGCCGTTTGCCGTTGTTATGGCCACCGTCAGCTGTTCCTACACACGTGTGGCGGTCAAGTTTCAAAATAGTTCAGGTTTTGCCACTGTGTGGATTAATACTGAATCTGTGATCCTGTTTTTACTTATGGTAAAGAATAGAGCAATATGCTGGTGTTTAACTGCATTGCTTTAATACACTCCTGCATTGGGCTCATCATACACTCTGCACTCTGACTAATTCAACAATGTTGATAAGCCTTGCTGGGCATTTCTCTCTGTCTCACGCTGAACGTAGTCGATCAATCACAACAGACTGGGTCATTGGACAAACCAGCACAGATTAGAATTGTGCTAAGGAGGAGTTTGGGAATTAATCACTGAACGAATCATATAGGAGTTGTTGGGATAATTAGGTAAAAATAAATGCATATTATAAGATAATAAAAAGTGTTTTTTACCTTGCAGTTGTTGGAGACCCCCAAAACCAAAATATTACCTTTTTTAATGCATAATATGAGATCTTTAAATGCATTACACATCTCAATCTAATCGTATAGCCTGTGTAAAGCATCAGGAGTAATTTTATTATTCTTTTGCTCTTAAGTTTTTTTTTTGTTGGGTTTCATGTGAGGACCAGCATTATATAAGGTTGTTTTTTAAAAAGGGTTGGAAATTTTTTTAATCGATATAGAAGAGACAACCATTACAGGGAAACACACATAGTACACACTCTTTCACACACACACTCATACCCTATGGCCAATTTAATTCATTCAATTCACCTATAGTGCATGTCTTTAAACTGTGGGGGAAACCAGAGCACCCGAAGGAAACCCACGCCAACACAGGGAGAATTCAATTCATTTAATTCAATTCACCTTTATTTCTATAGCGCTTTTACAATGTAGATTGTGTCAAAGCAGCTTCAAATAGAAGATTATAGTAAATTGAAACAGTGTCAGTTAAAGTTCAGTTCAGTTTAGCTCAGTTCAGTGTGGTTTAATAATCACTGCTGAGAGTCCAAACACTGAAGAGCAAATCCATCGATGTGCAGCTCTACAGATCCCGAACCATGCAAGCCAGTGGCGACAGCGGCAAGGAAAAAACTTCACCAATTGGCGAAAGTGAAGAATTAAAAAAACCTAGAGAGAAACCAGGCTCAGTTGGACACAACCATTTCTCCTATGGCCAAACGTCTTGTGCAGAGCTGCAGTCTAGGCGCCGAAGGCTGGAGAATGCTGGACCTCAGCGAAGACTGTCTGTCCCTGGAGCTTCACAGAAATCAGTCTCATGCTCTCAACTCTTCCAGGACCACAACAGCAGTTGCTCAGGATATGGCCTGGTCCAGGATTATGAAAACCTTGGGATCATCTCGTCGCTGGTCTTGGATCGCATCAGTGGTGCTGCATAGGGCCTTGGGATGAGTACCCCCAGGTGGAAATAAAGAATAAAAAGAATAATTAGCTTAGCTGCTGTTCATAGTGTATGTAAATGAGATGCAAAAAACCTGAGTGTATGCTTTGCTAAAAAGATTTTTAATCTAGTTTTGAATTGTGAGAGTGCGTCTGAGCCTCGGACATTATCAGGAAGGCTATTCCAGAGTTTAGGGGCCATAAATGAGAAGGCTTGACCTCCTTCACTTGACTTTGCTATTCTAGGTACTACCAAAAGCCCTGAGTTTTGAGATCTTAAAGAGCTAGTTGGATTGTAGCGAGACAGGAGGTTGGTTAGATAAACAGGAGCTCAATTATTTAAAGCTTTATAGGTAAGAAGCAGTATTTTATATTCAATACAAAACTTAACAGGCAGCCAGTGTAAGGAGGATCAAATTGGAGTAATATGATCATATTTTCTAGACCTGGTAAGAACTCTGGCAGCTGCATTTTGTACTAGCTGAAGTTTGTTAATAGAAGATGCTGGGCAGCCAGCAAACAGAGCATTACAGTAATCCAGCCTAGAAGTCAAGAACATGCAAAGATGGGAGAACATGCAAAGTCCACACAGAAATGCCAACTGGCCCAGCCGGAACTCAAACCAGCCTTGTTGGTGTAAGGCGACAACCACTGAGCCACCGTGTCACCTTACAGGGAACTATTTATTAAGAAAACCAATTTGTTCTTTGCATTTCTTTTGCTAAGTGAAGATGTAAGATAAAATGACACATCTTTGAGCAGTGCATTCTGGGTGGAAACTCCAAAACCTTTCAGTATCTCTAAAAATGCGGTGGCTGTTTTTTTTTTTTAAAGGTTTGAACACCGCATGAAATCACAACTGCCTAAAGTAAAAGTGTGGGTTCACTATAAAGCTATTATCATTTCATCTAAAATACTATCATTTCATCTAAAAGAATGCATTTGCACCTGCACGCTTCCTAAAAGATCCACTGCGGGTGTATGAAATATTTATGAGGCGATCAGATGTTGGTCTCTGTCAGCTTTCTCATCAATAATTCAAAACAATATAGTGTCGCTGTGGAAGAGAGAGAACAGCTCAAGAACTAGCAGCTAAACACACACTCTGTTGTGTTATTATATTGTTATATTCATCAGTCTGTTGCAAGATAAAGCATTTTGATGGTTGCGGTTACTATTATGATATTATCTGACTTGTTCTCTATAAGCCTGATATGGAAAGTATAGCTTACATTTATATTAGAGCTGGGCAAAGATTAACCGTGATTAATCGCATCCAGAGTTTGTTTTGACATAAGATATGTATGTGTATTACATATATTTATTATGTATATGTAGGCGGCAGGGGGGCTCAGTGGTTAGCGCTGTCTCTTCACAACAAGAAGGTCGCTGGTTCAAGTCCCAGCTGGGCCAGTTGGCATTTCTGTGTGGAGTTTGCATGTTGTCACTTGCTCAAAATGGAAAGCTCATTCCACCAAAGCAAGTATTTATGTCAATGAAAGTGTCAGTGTCATCAAATGCAAAGTCCTGCCACCATTGTTTATGAACAAGATAGTCAAATGGTTTTGTCATGTTTTCATTATAACACTTTACTCTGTACATTTTTTCCAATGCAATACAGTCAGATTTTGGTGACACTTTCTGAAAATGCTCAAGACAGCACTATGTACTATTTCACAGCCATTTGAAAACTACAGTAAAGTTAAACGTCACTGCATTTAGTGAGGAATCTGAGTACAACACACTGAATATGTATGTTTCACATTTTTACTGCAGATGCTCTTTACAATTCTAATTTATTCACAGCATTGTGCAAAAGATTAAATACACCCTTACTTACAACAAACATAAACTGCCTTTGGGTAGAGCTGTGCACAACTGTAAACAATATTGCAGTACATATTGAAACTGAGCCTACAACATACACAGCTCTGTAAATCATTCATGAAATTGTTCAATGTAGAAGACATTTTCAAGAAAAAAATAAGATTTTTTTTTAGAAAATTAGCTTGACAGATTTTGACAACTAGTTCAACATTTTTGTATGTAATGACTCAAGAAATGAAATGAGGACTATTAGTTTTATATGGAATGACTAATCAGCATCCACAAGTTTAGTTCATTTTGACTGACATGACATAAGCAAATGATAATGTTATAAACAGCGGAGAGTTGTATGAAAGCAATTGATGCAAGTCCAAAAGCATTTCCAATTTGCTGGAAGGAATGAGAAACTGCTACTATGATGTGCACAAATGACTAATTGTTTTGAGAAATGCATTAACTGTTGTGCAAATGTAAATAGTGTTGTGAGAAATGCACCAAAGCCACTGAGAAAAACTGTAAACAGGAAAAATCAAGAAAAACATTAATAAAAAATAAAATTTAGTTGAATATTGGAGATAGGAGTTAGTAATTTGATGTTAGGTGACCAAACTCTTATTTTGACAAATATAACTGTTTATATAACTGTTGTATAACTTCACCAAAACATATTGTCTCTATTCTAGGCATGTGCCGGTATAAGATTCTGATGGTATGATGACCTTGGATAAAAATATCACGGTATTGTTATTACAGCTCTAAAATATATTCTTTTTAAATGTATGGGCAAAAAAAAAAAAAACGTTTTCCCCTTTGTACACAATATTGTCACAATATATTTTATTTTGAGAAACATTTAAAATATTTTGTAGCAGTAAACATGTCAGGCTAAATAATTCAAAATAATTATTGACTTCTGCTGTCTTCATTAATTCATTCATTTTCTTGTTGGCTTAGTCCCTTTATTAATTTGGGGTAGCCACAGCGTAATGAACCACCAACTTATCCAGCACAATTTTACACAGCGGATGCCCATCTCTGGGAAACATCCACACACTCATTCACTACGGACAATTTAGCTTACCCAATTCACCTGTACCGCATGTCTTTGGACTGTGGGGGAAACCGAAGCACCCGGAGGAAACCCACGCGAACGCAGGGAGAACATGCAAACTCCACACAGAAACGCCAACTGACCCAGCCCAGCCGAGGTTCAAACCTGCGACCGAGCGACGTTCTTGCTGTGAGGCGACAGCACTACCTAATCCTTACAATTTAAAATGGCATCTTTTCTGCTGGAGCTACTGTTGTCCTTAAAAATTTATATAAAAATTACATTTAAAATCTTACACACTATTCACTGAGAAATGGTTACAAATGTTCATTTTCAACAGCTGAGTTTTTAATTTCTTCATTTGTATGTTCTGCTTCGTACAGTTTTATCGAACAGAATTATTAGCCGTCCTTTGAATTTTCTTTTCTTTTTTAAATATTTCCCAAATGATGTTTAACAGAGCAAGGACATTTTCACAGTATGTCCAATAATATTTTTTCTTCTGGAGAAAGTCTTATTTGTTTTATTTTGGCTAGGATAAAAGCAGTTTTTAGTTTTTAAATAAACATTTTAAGGACAAAATCATTAGCTCCTTCAAGCTATTTCTTTTTTCGATTGCCTGCAGAACAAACCATTGATATACAATGATTTGCCCAATTACCCTAACCTATTAACCTAATTAACCTAGTTAAGCCTTTAAATGTCACTTTAAACTGAATGTTAGTGTCTTAAAAAACATCTAGTCAACCATTATTTACTGTCATCATGGCAAAGATCAAATAAATCAGTTATTAGAGATGAGTTAAATATTATGGTTAGAAATGTGTTGAAAAAATCTTTTCTAAAGGGGGAGGATAGGCAGTGGGGGGTACTAACTTCAACTGTACATATACATTATATCTAAATATAAATAAACATTTTCTTAAATATGTGCATATATATAGAGTACACACACACAAAAAACGTTCTTTTGGATGCGATTTATCATGATTATTCTTTGCCCATGCTACACTAACTTATATATTTTTAAAGAAACTGTGGTGTCCTCAGTCTGATAGTGAGTTGTGTGTTTGCTTTTGCATTCTAATTTAAAGAGCAGATAGTTCAGCTAATGATGGGCCACTGGTGTGAGTCAGAGGAAAAGGTGGATCCACTAAACGTTCAAGATGAATCAGCTCTGCCTGAGACACGTGGAGGCAGTAAATGCTAATACAGTTTTTTTTAAGTGTGCAAAACATAACATTAGGCATAAATCAAATGTCAGCAAGTGTCTTGTGTTTTTGGGCTAATTCTAGATAATCTAGAAGTGCATTAAAGACTATTAAAGCATTTTTGAAAGACTTTTTTTTATTAAGCAATGATTTGTCAAAACGTCAAGGCATTTATAATGTTACTAAACTTATCATGTGTCTTGATTTCTAAAAACAAACAATATCAAATTGAAAATAAATGACTAAGCAGCAAAACTGTTTTCAACATTGATAATATTTAGAAGTGTATCTTGAGAACTAATTCAGTCCAGAATATTAGTATGATTTTAGAAGGATCGTGTGATGCTAAAATTTGGAGTAATAATTTTTTTACTATTTGTAATTAAATAAATGCAGCATTTTATTTTATTTATTTTATTATTATTATTTAAACCATAACAACACAAATAAATCTTACTGATTCCAATCCGTAAAATCTGCATTTGACCAATTTAATCACGTTTTTATTGTATTAATTAAAACAAACACAAAGTATAATTCTTTTGATAATAGTATTTAAAATATAGTTTGATTACACATAACATCTCTTTTTTTTTTGGTTAACATTTTCTAACTTTTTGAGTAAAGATCACAACCATTGTTGGAAGCACCTAATACTAGCATCTTCTTTCGTTGCTTTTAAAGGAAACCTGAAATGACTTGTACTCCCATTAGCATTTGGTTTAGCAGCTTAACAAAGACCTCTTTCATTTGTTTTATATACATGATTCTGTTCATCTGATTGTATGCTTCATGTTGTGGTGTTATTGCACAGTGCATTGTGCATAGTGTAAAAGTGCATAGTATAGTGTGTCATTAGAGACATATATTGTTCAGATGTTTCAAGGCAAGTCATGTTTTTGGTCCTCAAACCGTTGCTGCTTGCAGGACTAGTTGCATTATACATAAGACTTTTGTTTAGATGTTTGACTGTGTAGGCTGTGAAATAACTGAAATCGTTCATGAAACTGATAATGGAAAGGTAAAAACCTGAGTAGAACTACTTTAAATGTGTGTGTTTATCTAATAATAATTGCACACCATAAAGTGTTCATCAGCCAATCAGAATCAAGCATTCAACAGCGCTGGTCTTATTTTTATATAACACTGGAAAGAGCAGAATTCTATAACTTAGAATGGCCATAGCCACTCTGTCTGACAGCCTTTGTGTATACTGAACTGAACTTATGTCATGTTATATTTAAAATGTAAGCTTCTTAAAATGTAAAAATGTTAAAATTAAGCTTTGAATGTCATTACCCTAAAATATCATCTTTCATTGCAGTGGAAATGTTATGTTTGCGATCACAAAGTTGTGTTATTATTAGCAGAAAACTGTAAAAAGTAGCAGATGCTGAAATGCTTGCGGTCAGTTTGACCATTAGGTCAAGACAGAAATTTTTCTAAAAACTCTTGTGTTTTTACATTTTTTTTATAGAATAACAAGGATATAAATTAACATATATTTATGAAAAGTCAGGGAATTTGTTATATGGATTTATATTTTTAACAAAGTTTTATTTTTTAACTAATTTTACAAACATTGCAATTGTCTGCCAGTGGTTCGTCTAATGTTCATTATCATTATCCGCCCAATAAGAAAATAAATTATTGGCTGATAAATGTCTGCCAGTGGATCTCTACTACATGCTGTTGTCCCTGAGGTGTTCTTTAGAAGAGTTTGTGCTAGAGGGAAAAATTTGTTTGTGTTTTGTTGTTGTAATCAAGCTCAGAAAAGAAATCTGTATCAAGATTTGTTTTCATCTGCCTATATATTGTTATTGGCTTCCAAATATAAGACTTAACAGTAGAGCCGGACAGAATCTGGGGAGATTTTTTGCTATCTCTGTACAGAATTTTGTAAAAAATCTGTGGATTTATGTGAAATGGTTTTGGAAGTATAGAATCTAAAAACGTAAGAAATTAAATAAATTAGGTCTACAATGCTAATCCAATCAGATCCATTTGTTCTGTAAGGTTTCTCATATAATAAATCTACTAAAAAACTTGAAAATATTACTCTCTAAACTTTGTATTGTAAATAAATCATATAACCAGGGCTTTACATTAACGCCCACCAAATGCGGGTAGATTTCAGCTCTAGCGGGTTAGACAGACACCTCCACTAACCACATTGGCTGGTTGGAAATAATTTTTAAATTGTAGTTTTCTTAAAAGCAGAATTCGACAATATTGGTGGCCCAATATTCATGCAAATGCAATCTTAGAATTGAGAAGCAGCATGACTGACAAATATAATCGTGTTCGTGCGGGCAAAAGAAAGCCGGTTGATTACCGAATAAGAGGATAATCACTCGCGCCAACAGCTGATGTGATGCACGCGACATGTTTAAAACATGTGCGCGCTCCCATTTCCTTGCTTGAAACAACCGTGCCTGGAAACGCAACTGGTGTGATTGGTTCCCTTTCAAATAGACTAGACAAAAAGTGATGCTCATGCACCCACAGCCCTGCTGCTTTCAAGAGCTCTAGATTGGTCTTTTTGTAAGCAGCATCGGTTGCCTTCGCTTTAACCATTATTTAAACAGGATATGGATATTAACTTCCCATTTATTTGTAGTTAACTGGTGTTAACTGTTTTTTTTTTTAAAGAAATGTTTTGTTAAATAAAATGTATAGTATGCAGCTATATTTTGCTTGTTTTGACACATTATTTAAAATTTGTGGCTAAGAAATAATTATTTATTTATTTTTTGTGTGGTTAGAAATAAATTTGGTCACTACTTTGAGCTCTGAAAAGTCATGTGAAATAAAAACTAACTGTGATACAACACTATGAAACCATGACCCATGTGCTCATGCTCACTGAGCAAGCTCATACACAACATACACAAAATGTAAAATGAATTAGGAGGCATGTGGACATTCCACAAAATCTAAATCAAGTAATTTTAGCATGTCAAAGTCAAATTTATGCATATAAAATATATTTTCCCAACAACAAAATTGTGGCTAGTGAAAATAGCGAGTGGCTAGTAATGTTGGGAAACTACTAGCCACACTGGCTGGTGATCAAAAAAGTTAATGTCAAGCCCTGTATATAACCATCAATATGTATTACTGAAATTGAAGTAAATATATATTTATATTTAGAAAACAAAACAGATTTCATTCTTTGTGGGACTAGTTATCAGGATCGGCCCAAATACTTTTAGTTATAGTTTGATTTGACATTTTATTGTAAAGCACTAGGTCAGTGGTATGTTGTTTAAATTTACAAATTAAAAAGAAATGAAGGCAAACAGTTTTTTACTTGGAATACTATGCACTGATTCATTGTTCACAATCAGGAACACGTGTTAAAGAAAGTAGGTAAAATCTGTTGTCTTGTTAATTTCAATCAAAGCTCTTCACACTTGAATGAATGAAGACCTGAATGATTTCCTCATCACTTCCTGTCCTATATCTCTCTCCCCTAAAATAATCTTTAAAATAGTCCTAGTTGCCATGAACACGCAGACGTGTGCGCACGCAAATGGCTCTTAGGATGGTCCAGATATTTTTAGTAATAGGATTTATTTGACTTAAAGCTGCAGTCACATTAAAGATCTGTTTAAACATGTGACAGAAATGTTGCTTTAAAAGTCTAGTTCTCTGTTTGTTGATGTGTTGTATGTGCAAATGCTTTACTGCATCACCAAACTGATTTTTCATATGTCTGCCATTGGGCAAAATCCCCATAAAGTGTGATGTGCACAGTACAACTATCTAATTTGTAGTTTGCTTTATATAAAACCATCTGCTTGAAAGATTTTACAGCATAAAATTTGGTCCCTCTTGACTTGTTTCAAACCTGTTTGTTTCTTTCTTCGTGAAGATGTTTTTTTTTTAATGTTAGGAACTGGTTACTATTGACTTTTATAGTATTTCTGGCCCATAGCCAGCCTATTAAAATGGGGTGGTTCTTTTTTCTCAAAAAGATGCTAGATTAGCTTGTTGGATGGTTATCATTACCACACTTTTTGATGCAACAAAAATACTTCCTACATTTTTGTCAAGGTGCTTATCATATTGTTTTTTGTTTACAAAAATGTATGTTTATTTACAAATGTGCATTTAAACTAAGTTATTACAGTTTTATATATAATGTAATGAGAATAGAATTTTAGAAATATGAAAAAATACTTCATTTTAAATGCTCATTTAGTATCATCCATCTTAAAAAACAAACAAACAACAAAAAAGTGGTAATTTATTATACTTGTTTTAAATTAAAAACTGTAGCCTATAGGCAAATAACAAACTGGCCAGCTCATTTTCTCAGTCAGAAATTGTTCATTTAAATAATAAAAGCCTTCTTTTATTGGTTAGTTTATTGGTTTTTCTTCTTAAAGCCTTTTTCTATTGGTTATTTTCACAATTTATGATTTTCCCTAAAATGGGACAAATGAGCTCATATAGGGGCCAAATTCTGAACTTTGTCAAAAGGGGGTGGGTCTTTCGAACCACCCGAACGCCCCCTGGCTACGGGTCTGTATTTGTTTTTTCTACTATGGATGTCAATGGCCACCAGTTCCCATCATTTTTCAAAACATCTGTTAGTGTTCAAATGAAAAACAGAAACTTAAAAAGGTTTGGAACCAGGTAAGGTGTTTCTTTTCTGTCTCACTTAAAACATGTAGCATTTGTAATCTAGAATGAAATTAGTTATTTTGTAAGTTATTGATTTATTCATTCATTTTATTAAAATAAAAATTAATTAATTTATTAATTGTATTCAAATTAAATTTATTTATTAATTCATTCATTTTATTAATGGTTTTAATTATTTTAATTATTTATTAATTAATTAATTATATTTTTTAGAAAATAAATACATTTATTTTTTTATTACTTTTGTGGTTATTTTCTGATATATTAAGTACATCTATTGTGTTTCATTTGGTGCTTAATTATTATTTAATAATTAATTATTTAAATTGTTTTGTTGAATTGAGTTAAAATAATTGTGGTGACTGTGGATGGGATTAATAATGAACAAATATGTTATGGTTTACCTTACCATCGATATTTAGTTTGTATTGTCATACGAAAGACTAATAAAAAAGTTTAAAATAAAGGTTTGGAACCACCCAAGGGAGAGTAAATGGTGAGAAAATGTTAATTTTTGTGTAAAATATCCCTTAAATCAATATGCAAATTTGGAGTACAATGTATTGGCCACTATAATCTGAAATAGAAGAAAGTATTTTGCACTGCAATGATAAAGGGTTGACTTTAAGGTAAAGAGAGCATAAAGTTAATCCACTTTGTTTCCTTCAGGCCGAAAAAGCACCTGGGAGATCGGGAAGTCGAACCAGCAGTATATCTAAGGTAACGCACGCACATGCACACGCGCACACGCACACACACACACACACAAACACACACATACACACTCACACACACACACACAAACAGACACCAATATTATTCAAAGCAACTCTAATGCCAACAGTGTGTAATATGATTGTTTCAGGCCAGCAGCTCCACGCAGGGAGCTGTGCTGAACAGCATCTCACAGACATCAGTTACACACTCTTCACAGGACATATGCAGGTGAGTGTGGGTGACAGGGGTTACTGTGTGTTTATTAACATTTTTGCACATGTGGCTTTATGGAGTGAGTAATGCAATGTCATTGTCTTTAGATATTTATGCAGTGGAGTTCAAAAGCATGAGATAAATTGGCAGGGATTTTTTTTTTAATTTAAGGTAGAAAATAAGCAGAACAATAAAAAGAGATGTTTATCATTTATTACTTTGATGGTAAATGTAAATATTTTTTTCATAATATGACTTGAAATACATTGAAGAATGCAAAATGTAAATATATAATTTATTATGAAGATTTTGTATTAAATTGTTAAATAAGATTACCATAGAAAAATCTAATTTATGAAACTTTGTATTAAGTTAAATTAAACATGGAAAATAGAATTACTTCATATTACATTATGTTAAGCATGTTCATTCATTCATTTATTTTCTTTTCGGCTTAGTCACTTTATTAATCAGGGGTCGCACAGCAGAATGAACCGCCAACTTATCCAGCATATGTTTTACGCAGCGGATGCCCTTGCAGCTGCAACCCATCACTGGGACACATCTATACACTCTCATTCACACACATACACTACAGTCAATTTTAACATACCCAATTCACCTACACTGCATGTCTTTGGACTTATGGGGGAAACCGGAGCACCCGGAGGAAACCTATGCGAACACGGGGAGATCATACAAACTACACACAGAAATGCCAACTGCCCAGCTGAGGCTCAAACCAGCGGCCTTCTTGCTGTGAGCGATTGTGCTACCCACTGTGCCACTGTGCCACCTACATTAAGCATGTATAAAATAAAATTATAGAATTTGTTTTAAAACATTTTGTATGAAATATAGTTACATTTAGATTAAAATGAATTATTATGACAATAAATGACACAAATGATGTATTTTTATAGTTTTTCTCAATTGCTTTGGCACATTTTTTAAACAGCCTTAACATTCTCTAAACTGTGAGTGCAAATCTCAAAACAGTTTGCTGGAACTTCAGAAATTTATTGCATGTCTGCAAAATGTTGTTACTCCCTCAAAACATTCTATTCATGCTTCAAAACTCAGTTATTGTGTCAGTAATTTGGCCAAGGCCACCAAAACATAAAGTATGTTTTGTCATCATGTGAGCCACTCTGCTCAAAATGATTAGTTGTTTTTTTCACCATGACAGTCAACCATAGAAATTAAGGTTTTAAAAAAATCAGTTATTTGTTGAGAGGTCAATACTACAAACAAAAGATGAACATGGGTTCACCCCATTGGTTCATCCCAGAAAGAAGCCTGGGTTGGTTTTGTTGATGAAAAACCAGACCACTCTATTTCACTGATGCCTGATTCTACATACTGGATCAGGCCAACTCAATTCGACTTTAACCCACTGAAAGGTGACAAACCAAATCAACTAGCCAGCCCGACGCTGACCAACAGCCTGATGGTCGACTGTTGGCTTGGTGGGTCCTGGCCTTTAGGGTATGAAATTGTTTTAAAGGACACTTTTTTTTTTTACTTCTGCTCTTCTGTTAAAATACATAACACTTTTAATAACTTAACTGTAATGAAAAGTAGGCCAATATGAGGGGGAAAGAATTCAAAGTAATTTACTTTTTATTCATCCATTCGGAATTATCCACTCACCAATCATTTCACGCTTTGTTGTGTTTATTCCATGCTATTTTATGTGTGTGTT
>CAIGQZ010032649.1:7968128-7997300 GCA_903798205.1 Danio tinwini | reverse complement strand
ATTTCACGCTTTGTTGTGTTTATTCCATGCTATTTTATGTGTGTGTTATTTCACGCTTTGTTGTGTTTATTCCATGCTTTTTTATGTGTGTGTGTTGTGCAGCTCTAGTGGTCAAGCTAAACGACATGGCTCAGATCAGACCACACCCATCATGCCCATAAACCCCGCCTCTGACCCCGCCCCCACAACTTCAAAGCGCCAAGTCAAACGCAGAGTCCGCCGACGCAGGGAGAGCACCGGGACACCTGGCTGCTCCGCAGAGTGTGTGGGACAAAACCCGAAACAATCCCGCTCCCATAAACAAACGCGCACACTATCCGACTCTTCTTCAGAGGACGAGCAGCGCTGGAGAGAAACTCGTTCCTGGAGCCGACAGAAAGCCAGACGGAGACGCAGCGGCAGCCGACACAAACAAACCCAAACCCAACGGGACGGCACTGAGCTCATGTCTGTCAACTCAGACGAGGCACAGAAGGAGAACCAGCCCCCCAAATGCAAGGGTCCCGATGGCAAGGCCCACAAAAAGTCGGTGTCAAAAAAAGAGGACAAAAGCCAAGCAACCAATGAGAGGAAAGGGAGTGAGAGCAGGAGTGAGGAGGAGCCAATTACAAAGACGTATGAAGAGGGAGATTCAGGAGAACCCGATTTGTCCGTCCCCTCCCCCTATAAATGCACTGTTTCCAGCAATCATAATGGCGCCATGCAGCCACCATGCACTGATGATGAGCTAGAGGTGTGCAGGTGAGAGAGAGGGATGCACATGCTCTAAATATGATCTGCATTATTAATATTATCCACATCATCCATAAAGGCCATCCATACTTGTGTTACAGCTTGGAATCTCCAACATGGTTGTATGTATTTGAGTACAACAGGAATTAATAATATTGAGATTTGCTATTATTTTGATATTTTTTTAACATATAATTTAATTTCAGTGATGGCAAAGGTTAAATGTCAGCATCATTACTCCAGTCTACAATGTCATGCATGATTAGTTAGGATTATAGTGCTTATAATATGATGATTTTGGTTATCAAGGTTGAAAATAGACCTTCATAATATTTTATTATACACAATCATGATACACTGACCATCAAAACATAACAAAAAGAAAGAATATGTATATCTTTATTTAGCAAAGAGACATTAAAGTGATCAAAAGTCACAGTATTGACAATATATTATGAAAATATTTATGAAGGTAAGTTGGTAACACTTTATTTTAAGGTACAATTCTCGCTATTAATAAACCATTAACAACATTTAGCTCAATAAACTCCTTATTTGCTGCTTATTGATAGTTATTAAGGTAGTAGGAAGGGTTAGGTATTAGGTAGGGTTAGGAATGGAAGGGGTGCCCAAACTTTTTCTTATGAAGGGCCAAAAACCAAACTTGATTGAAGCTAGTGGGCCGAAGGTAAATATTTGCCATGGGTAATTTCCTAATTTATTTAATAATGTTTAACAATGACTAGAAAACATTGCCTTATTTTTGACATTTTATAATGAACTTATTACAGTGTAAGCAAAAAATCTCATTTATATCAGAATTACACTAGTTTTTGCCTTGATTTGCTACACCAATGTGTTCTGCATAGTCCTCTATTCGTCGAGTGACAGTGTTTACATTTTAAAATAAAATAAAATTCATTTACATTTAATTGAAACATTTTATTTTAGTTTGATCTAAATAGAATAAATAAAAAGCAATAAAACTAAGAAAAAAAAAGGTTACGTCAAATTAGAAATGACAAACTCTGTGTTAAAGGAATTCGCCCCAACCCTCTCCATTATGCTCCTCTCAGAATAGATGGTGGGCCAAATCAAAGGTTACAATGGGCCAGCTTTAGCATGTGGGCCCTACTTTGGGCATCTCTGATATTTACAAATAAACAGACAAAATCTTGATAATAGTCAGGTAATAAGCAACTATTTAATAGTGAGAATTGATCTTTAAACTAAAGTGTTACCAATACATGTGAATGAAGATTTCTATTTGGAATAAATGCTATTTATTAAATTTAGTTTTTAGCAAATACTTCTGAAATAAATATATATTATTTTCAAAAATGTATTAAGCATTCATTCATTTTCTTTTTCGGCTAAGTCCCTTTATTAATCTGGGGTCGCCACAGCAGAATGAACTGCCCATATTAAGCATAAGTATTTTTGTTTTGCTAAAAGTGTTTTCACTGTCGATGATAAAAATCATTAATAAGCATCAGTAATGACAAACGATAACTTGATACTTATCAGCTTTTTAGAATGATTTATGAAATATCATTTCTGGAATCATGAAGCTGACTATTTTTATTTTACATTACTGGTGGAACTGATATTTTATGTATTAAAACAGAGAACAGAATGCTATTATACTATATTATCACAATTTTAAACAAGTAGTGTAAGCGTATTTTGTAATGTATACATACTTTTAAGTTGTGGCTCCCCCTCCAAAAATGTAAGTTATAGTATAATAGGTGAATATATAAAATTTGATGTAAGACTTGAACTGAGTATATAAACTCCTAAAACAGCATTATGTTGTATCAATGCTGTGAGAGGGATTTAAAAATGAGTCAGCATAATATAAGTATTTAATGCGACCCACTTTATATTAGGTGGCCTTAAGTACTATGTACTTCCATCCAAAAATAAATACAATGTACTTACTGTGTTCATAATGTTTTGCAGAACACTTCTGTTGCTTTTGAGGTGGGATACTGTTAGGATTAGGGACCAATTTGGTGGTATGAGTAGGTTTAACGGTGGGTTAAGGTGTAAAGGACCGTCAACAATTTAATTACAGAAATGAATTAGAGATGTAATTACATGAATGTATTTAATCGAACATCTGTACAATGTAACAACATGTTTTACACAATAAGTACATTGTAACAAATTATTAATTTTAGTGCAATTATTAGTTAAGGCCACTTAATATAAAGTGGGAGCAGATAATGTAATGGTTAAAGTGGGATGTGTGAAGCGTGTGTTTTGGTGTGTGCAGAATCTGTCATTGTGAAGGGGACGAGGAGTGTCCTCTCATCACCCCCTGCCACTGCACTGGAAGTCTGCGCTTTGTGCATCAGGGCTGCCTGCACCAGTGGATCAAGAGCTCAGACACTCGCTGCTGTGAGCTCTGTAAATATGACTTCATCATGGAGACACACCTCAAGCCTCTGAGCAAGGTGACACACACACACACACACACACACACACACACACACACACACATATATGGTTTATAAGGACTCCTCATAGGTATAATGTATTTTATACTGTATAAATTGCTTATTTTATATTAAAAAATTTTAAATGAGCTGGAACAACACAATTCTTAATTGTTTTACGTTCAACCTACTTAAATGTGTTAAGTTAACTTAATCAGTTTATGTTGGGATGAATGAATTGTATGGAACTGCATTTTTACAGTGCATGGCCTGTAGCACATTTTAAATGTCAAAAGACTTTGCTAAGTATGAAGTTTAAGCATTTAAGCATGTCCTCATGAATAATAGACTTCAAGGTCATTCCCATGTCATTATGCAATGTTGTGTCCTTGTAAATCATGATAAAAAGTACACACACTCAAAAAAAATGTTTTCTACTTGTTCAAGCTACTTAATTAGAATAAGCTGAAACAACACAATTCTTGAGATTTCATTGGGACAACTTAATTTTTTTATGTTCAATCCACATAAATTTGTTAAAAGTGTTAAGTTAACTTAATCTTTTTACGTTGGGAGAACATGAATAAATTGTGTGGAACCCTGCATTTTTTTTACAGTGCACACAGACAGACACACAGGTTTGTTTTTGTGAGTTGTGGGGTTTGCAAAGTTTTACTTCATAAAAAAATTGTATTATTTATAAAACTTTTGGAAAATGGGCACATCAGTAATATCCCCATAAGTCACATTCTTTTTGTAATATGTGTGTCGTGCCCATGACATTTTACAGATTTGTGTCCTGATAAACAGACACACACGTCTCTTCAGACAGCTCAGATCCTGTTTTATTAAACAGCAGTGACAGGTGGTGTTTTATAACAGTGGGGAAGCACAGATGGCAAAATGTGCACTGAGATCTATATATATATGGCTCATAATGCTCTTTCTTAGACTAATAGCTTAACATTGAAATTAATTGAACTGTAATATAACTAAACTTTAATATATTTATTATACATTGTTATGAACTAAATGTTTAAAGTTTTCTTTTTTTTAGATGCCAAAGATCTCCATATATAAGCATCTGTGTGCAAGGCGTCTATTTAATTTCCTATAAAATAACTTAATTTATGTACATTTACAATAAACATCGCAAATAGCTCTAACATAGTTTCTATATTACTGTTCATTTATTTATTTATTTATTTATTTATATATTTATTTATTTATTTATTTATTTTTACCTTTTTTACATGTTAAATAAATGTATTATATTTTCATATTCATTTTAATCTTATTTAAATTTCATTTTAATTATAATTATAAAACAATCTCAAGTAATATTCTAAATGAACAAATGATGCAATATTTCATTAAAATAACTTTAAATATTAAATTTTTTTAATGAAATAGTGCATCATCGTTCATTTTGAATGGTAATTCAGATTGTTTTATAATTATAATTATGGCTTTATTTTAATCTGTTTGTATTTGTATTTTAAACTTTGCTTATCTTATTAAACTATTAAATCTGATTTATTTCTTTATTGTATTTATTGTTTAGCATTTTTATTTTGAAATACATGTAGTTAATTAATTATTACAGTTTCTGGGGTTTTTTATTTTTAGATCTTTATACTTCAATAAATTACTTAAAATTATATTTAATAGAAAGGCATTGCTATCTAGTTGGAAAATAAATATTAAGGGTCTGACAGATTTCCACTTTTTTTGTGAAAAATGTATATATGCACTTTTACAACAAGTTATGGTTCTATATTTTTCATTTGATCCACCAATGTTAAAGTAATGCGCCACTTAGAAATTTGGGGTCCGTCTTTTGTTTCAGCAAAAAGTGCATTACATTAGTCAAACTGACTAAATCTATAATGTCATAAAAAATGTGTTTTCTGAACTATCTATTCTTAATCCTAAAAAAACTACATTAATAATAAGAAATTCATTCTGAACAGCAAGCAATCATGCTGAAAATTCTGTTTTGTCAACATAGAAAAAAATAGGTTATTTTAAGTTGTAGCTATATTAATCATAATGCTACCTCCCCTGTATTTTTATTAAATAAATGAAACCTGAAAGAGGCTTAATTCAAAACCCATAAAAACCTTTAATGTATATTATGTTAAATTAAACTGCAACATGTAAAACATTTTTTCTGTGATTTTTTTTTTTTACATTTATTGGTTTAAGCGATCATTTAAGCATCATATTTACATGTATGCTTATTCATGCTATAAATACATGAATATGTTACTAAAAGCATGTTATTATTATAGTCCAGGGTTTGAATGCAAACATATCTTTTAAGCATTATGTGCCAAAGCATTAATTAATCTGCCCCTCAACAAGTGCTTCATGGCCTCACAAATGTACACTTCTGACATTTCCCATCCATATCAATGCAGTTTAATCCAATATATTTGAAAAGCACATATAGTTTACACTTTCATGCCTGCTTCTAAAGCCTATCATGCTGTTTCCATAGCGACGCATATTAAAGACTAGGTGTATAACAGAGCAATCTCTTTCAGAGACTTTCATCACTTTAAGTAGATGTATGGAACACAAAGCAATGATTTTTTAAAGAAAACTACATCATTTATGCATATAGCACAAATGATGATAAAGTTGCACACCAGTTATGGAATTTCCACCGGCCTTAGCATAAGCAAAAATCATTGTGATTCCCCATTGTGAACACTACTAATGAAATAAAATCACAGATGAAATTTGAATCACTGATTACATTTACAGTTTAGCACATTATTAACCTGCTTAATAAACTGGGTAACCTGTTTTCCTTTATCAGAGTAAGGTCTTTCTCACTACTCAGCTTTCCCTTGTTGTTCCAAACCTGTTTAAGTTTTTTTTTTCTGTCAAACAAAAGATAATATTTTGAAGGAAGCCGCAACCTGTCGCAATCATTGATTTGCATAGTATTTGTTCTTCTTACTATGGAAGTGAATAGTTACAGGGTTTCAGCTTTCTTCAAAATACTATCTTTTGTTTTTGACAGAAGAAAGACACTTATAAAGGTTTAGAAATAGTTAGGAAGCTTTCATTTTTATATGATATATCCCTTTAAACTAGTCGTCAAAGATTTTAGTCATTATTCTGATTTTGCCAGAGATGTAAACACATTAACCTGCTTTCAATTGGTTCACTAAAGTGTGCATGTGTGATATGTAAGGGATTAAAAACATCCAGCTGCTTGTTTTTGTTGAATAAAGCTCAACAGGCTTATTAGCAGCTGTATAAGACTGAAGGGCTTAATTTTGTAAAACCATTCATCTGGATGTACATTATCCCACTTGTTACACAACTACTTGCCACAAAATGTAAATATTGTACACAAAACATTGATTAGCTCATTTATAAAAAGTAAAGCTTGCAGAAAGAAAAAAAAACATCTATGCAGCCTACACTAACCTTCTTCTTCTTATTCACTTACAAGATGGATCAAGAATATCGTCAAGATCACTGGTTTCAAGCTCAAGGTCCCAGGGCCAAATCTGGCCCACCATATCATTTTATATGGCCTGTGAGAGCATAACATTCACACCAAATGTCAATTCAAACATTCATTCTGACTGGTGCAAACACACAGAATTTGCTTCAATTGCAACTTCCGTGCAAGTTCAAGTTATTAAACTCAAGCTAAAAAAAATGCATGAGGAGAAGAGCAGTTTACCAAACATTAGAGTGCTAGAGTGAGTGACACTGTGCTTTGGGTTTGATGTGAACCCACCCAGCGTAATAATAAAATACATCTTTATTTACATCATATATTGACTATAAACTACATCTCCCATAAAGCATGTTTGTAGTGTGAATCGCTATCCAGCTCAAATTCTGCCTCTTGCAGTTTGATTCGATATATATATATATATAGTGTTTTCCCTAGGTTTACAGGTTTGGAGAGGGGGGATTGGGGCTGCGGCGCAATGCGACGCGGCCCAACGCAACGTGGCTGTTCCGACTCACACTGACACAAGGAGTCATGGTCTTTAATGACAACAGTAATTAACTGAACAACTATTTGAACTGTACAACCGTTTGTAAATTATAAATTAACATTTATTTTATATCTTTTTTATTGACAAACTGTGCAGCTTTTGTCTCTGCAATCTTTATGGGCTTCTGGTAGAACATTTCCTGAGCCTCTTGGTATGGAAAGTCAGAAATGTCTGGCCTATTTATTGAGCCATTTATTAAACATGTCTCTTGAATTTTTTTTTTGATGTGAACATGTCATGACCAGAAGCAGCTTTACAGAAAAAAATTCAGCCATTCATTTTACTTCAGCTTAGTGCCTTATTTATCAGGGGTCACCACAGTGGAATGATCAGCCACAGAAAAATAACCAGAGCCTCCGGGAGAGGTCATAACTAGACACTAGATAGAGGAGATAGCTCCGCTCGCATCAAAGATCACAGCATGGGATGTGCGCGACGCATCTAAACGCGCGATTTCCGGGAGAGTATCATTCGTTTGCGGGCATCCGGGAGTCATTTGCGGGAGACACCCGGAACTTCCAGGAGACTTGGGATGTCTGCATCTGTATATATTTTAGCTGCAGTGACATGAGCGCAGAACAGAAATGACATGCTGTTGTGTAAATAAGATATTACATGCGCTATTTAGCTTGTTCATTAAAAAAAGTAAAAAAAAAACTGCTACTCAGCTAACATGAAAACAACTGTCATATTTCCTACTTCCTCCGAAAGCCCGCCCTCCAGAGGCTCTGATTGGTCAGCTAACATAATGTGCTGTGATTCGCAGATTGGTTCCATGTCACCAGGAAGCATCTCTGCTATAACATAAGCCAATGTCTCCCTTTGCATTGAACTTTGAGCACATTACATTCAGAGGTGTTGTTTATGTTCACACAGCTACATTACACATCAACTAAAGTTTAAAATATGATATCATAGTGGACCACCCCTTTAAGGAGAAATAACATTTATACAGTCTTACAGTTATAACCATAATGCGAAAGTGACCCTCAGTGAAAATGAGTTTGACACGACTGGTCAAGATGATACAGTATATAGTATGTGGATGAGCCTCTGTTGTTAGTTTATTCTGTTGTGTTACTCGGAATGTCATAATTGGCCAATCAGAATCAATTAATCTGGGGAGTCATGTAGTGAGACACAGGAACACGTCCTTACTGCAGATTTAAGCACATCCAGACAGAGCAAATGTTTTGCAGTAAGAAAGGAGGAAATATTGTACTTTCTTGACCCAAATAATTATAAAATTGCCTTCTCATCTTGTGCAGTTTGAGTAGAAATGCTGCAATCAAAATTCTGTATAATGCATATCATAATAACAACAATAATAATAATAATAAAAAGTTATATACATTTCATGCTGACTTTACAATATTCTTCAGATTATATTATGAATTTAACAGAAACCATTATAAATTAGTTAATCAAATGGTTTAATTTAGACATCACTACTAAAAACAAACTTATTTCAGTAAGCTGATTTTTGTGATTTATCAGCATATACTTTTATGTTCATGTATGTAATCTAGTGCTGCCACAATGTGGCTGGAAGAATAATTGCAGAAAGGTTATGCTTTCATATAAAATGTAAATATAATGTTTTCATACCCTTGTTCTCTGTGTCGTCTTTAGTGGGAGAAGCTCCACATGTCCACGAGCGAGCGGCGAAAGATCTTCTGCTCCGTCATCTTTCACTTGGCAGCTGTGGTGTGTGTCATCTGGTCACTGTACGTCCTGATCGACCGCACTGCTGAAGAGATACGCCATAGCAAGAACAAAGGTAAACACACTCATAGGTGATAGTTTTCATGCAGAGGCTTTAATGTTTGGACTTTTCTTTGCCCAATAGCATTTAGTTTTTGAAGTGAAAATAAAATGGAGCAATGCAGTAGTGTTGCAAAGCAGCTTATTCTGTTTAAAATAAGTTCATTCTAAATGTTTTTTTATACTGATCACATTTATCAGTGTTTAAATTATGCATAATCCCATTGAGATGAGTACTTTTTAACTAGTGTTGTTGCTGTTGCCTAAAATAGTAAATACAATTGCTGAAATGTAGTATTAAAATTCCTAAAACTAAAATTGAAAACATTTTAGGAATTCTAGATTTTTTGAAAAATCTAATAAAAATCACAAGCTTCATAAGTTTAATGTTACTATAAACAGAAGAGTTATTTTTTCTGAAGCAGCAAGGGTTTTTATACAAAAACCTAATTTATCAAGTCCGGTTGGTGTCAGTGGGAAGTAAAAAAACAACAAAAAAAGCTGTGGAACAGTCCAAACTTTATGCCCTTCTTTCTTTAACTTCCCTGGAGTGCCAGAGTGTGCATAATTAAGGGGTCGAAGGTCTGTCCATTTAAACTTCCCTCATCACTTTCACCAATTTATAATGCACTTGAAAATGTTGGCAGGGATTCTCCTGAGAGGAAGTGCTTAGGAAACTTGAAAGTGTGTGCCTTAGGTTGCATCCAAATCTGTATACAATTCAACTGTATAGTAGACAAAAACAATATGTAAAATAAAAAAAGTGTAGTGTGTATTTGAATTCAAAGCAAGTACACAGAAAGTACCCTAATGACTTTAGTATGCATACCATGGACACTTTTCAGTTCCATGAGGACACTGGAAAGGATTTGTGAATGGCAGTAAAGTGATGCGACTGGACACATGTCTTTGACAACATGAAAAATATAGTACTGCATATCTGAATTTCATTCATCCGTAAACATTTATAATATTTAGAACAGCAATGCTCGTGACCCTACACTCTGCTCATTTTGCATGTCTCTCGTTTAACACATATGATTTAGATAACCAGCTCTTTAGAAGAGAGCTCTGTTTTTCCCAGCATAGTGTTCACTGCTGTCTACCCCTCCACACGGGAAACCAGCTGAACTTAGGGTTTACTTTATTCAAAAACAAAGACAGAAAGAAAGTTCTTCAGACAAAACTTATTACTGTGAATGCTTTTATTAACTGTAATCATGAGTTGAAATGAACGTGTCTGGGATGTCCACTTTCTCAGGAGACTTGCAGCCAAATGGAACAAAACTCTGAAGTGGTAATATAAATGTGCAGAGCGGAGGGTGACAAGGACTAGAATTCAGAATTGTAGAACAACATTTTTGCACTTCTGAATATGAAAACTTAAACAGACCAGATTTATTTGAGTGCAACTGAAATTTAGGATGATTCATATATGTTATTTTACTTAACTGCAGAAAACAAGGAATCTAAATCTTTCTTTTTTTTCCCAACTTTTTTACAATTTGGACTTCTGAAATCCTCTTTTTTTCATGCTCAAAAACTTAAAGTGTACGTCTGTTTTGTGATCTGTTCTGTCATTTGAACTCGCCATACAAAATCTTCACAGCCAATAGCACACATCTAAAGTGGGAAAATCTATTTATTTCTCAGCGGATAAGTATCATTAAACAAAGCAATTATCAACTGTTACTGATACTGCCACCGATGTATTATTCATCCTTAGTTATTAGTTGTTAAAAATAAATACCTTTTGGGCTAAGAGCCTTGTGGGCAATGTACCAACGTCAGCATCTCAAGTTTGAGTCTCAAGTTTTCAGACCTTTACCGATCCCATCCCCATCGCTCTCTCCAACTTTAATTGCTGACCAGTTATCGTAATAAAGCCAAAATAAAAACACCAAAAAGGAAACATTTAACCCTTATGTGCTGTTTGGGAGGCTTTCATGCACTCTGGGGTGATTTTGAGTCTTAATTTGGCCACAACTTTCTTTGTGTTTGAGCAAATAGAATGATTTTTGGTGACAAATCTTATTTTAGCACATTCATTTATTCATTCATTTTCTTTTCGGCTTAGTCCCTTTATTATTCCGGGGTTGCCACAGCGGAATGAACCGCCAACTTATCCAGCATATGTTTTACGCAGCGGATGCCCTTCCAGCCACAACCCATCTCTGGGAAATATTTTAGCACATATTTTAGGTAAATGCTTTGAAAAAAAAAAAACAACAATATTCTACTATACTTTCATTATGTTCGTGGCTGTTTTTGCTCCATTGACTTCCATTAAATTGACATTTTTTGTTTGCAAATCTGACACCATATAGTCTTGCATTCTTGATTATTGCTGGTTCCCACTGTTGGGAAGAGTAGTTGTAGTAGTAGTAGTAATAGTAGTAGTAAATCTTTATTGTCTTTGACAGGAAAATTGTTATGGGCATCACCATATTGCTGCAAACATTCCATAAAAGCAAACAATAAAAACAATACAAAATTTAGTAGTTACAATAATTATAATGCTAATTAAGATAAACTCTTGTTAAGTAAACCCACTGAAACTGGTACAAAGGATCTCTTATATCAGTTCAACCTACACTTTGGAACTCCTACCAGAGGGAAGCAGTTCATAATGCGGAAACAAAAAATTTGTTGGATCATTCAGAATCCTTTCCACCTGATTGAGGACACAATTGTCATAAAAAAACTTGAGGATTAAAATATTCAACCTTTCCATCCTGTCTTTAAGAGATGCATCAACTTTTACACTGTACAGATAGGTTACCAAACCACATTGTGATACCATATCTAACAATGCTTTCAAGAACAGCTTTATAAAACAGCATTATAAGCTTCTTGTTAACTCTATAAAGACGTAACCTTGTAAAGAGTTACATTTACTCATTTTTACTCTTGAACTGTTGATCATTGCTTGCAGTGCAAAAGAAGCTTAGTTTCTGGATTAAAATGTCATGTTTATATGGAGTATAGTGTGTGAGTGTGAGAGAGACCTTTGCGCACTTCCCTTGATATGTTTTCTTTTATTTATTTTTTATTGCATTTTTCAGAATGAGTTGTATACACAGCAATGAGCAAAACATAAACAGCATACAGTATTTTAAGGTAAAAAAGAGAGATGAGAAGAAAAAACACAGCAGTGTGGTTTAATTCAAAATAATATTACAGTATCACAGTGTGCACAATTAAGGATAAACAGTAGACTTATAATCAATGCCAAGACAGGTCAAAGGAATTTCCCACAACTTCTGAAATGACTTGGATTTTCCTTTTAATATATGTCTAATCTTTTCCATTATTATGGTTTCTTTAATCAGGATTATCCAGTCCTTGACAAGAGGGGGTTCTGTCCTGACCCATTTGTTCATAATTTTCTCCCCAGCATCAGTAGAGGCAGAAGAACACCTAGTAAGCACATTAATGGAGAGGCTGTAACCCTCTGCTTATGTATTATGGACAGTTTGTTTCAACTCAGCTCAGCTTTCAGAACATAATAAACATAGTAAGTGTATTTATGCACAGACACTACAATCTGCTGTTATACTCCATATAAAAGCCAGAAACATTTTTGCACTGGACCATCTAAAGGATTAATGCTTATGCTGCCGACTGATGATCAACGGTAAAAATGAATAGTTTTACCTCTTCCCAACAAGGAAAACACCAACAATCAAGAATGCATGATTATATGCTGTCAAGTCAATGGGGCAAACAGCAGTCACGAACATAAGGAAAGGGTAGTCAATTGAAACAATACACAAGGGTTAAAAAAAGTGGCAATATTAAATTTAAAATGCCACCTTACTGTACGTTTTAGTGCAGTGGTAGAGTTGTGATGTTTGAATGTTTCCGTAGAAGATCCAGTGTGGTACGTTACATGATTCTACTACAGAGTAGCTGGATGGGAACATAATGATAATGTGCTGTAATGTCATGCCATACTCTCATTGCACACACAGCGTTGGTGCGTTTGTCCCCTCTCAATGCCGTAGGGGTGCTGGACTGGCCGTTCTGGACCAAGCTCATCGTGGTGGCAGTTGGCTTCACTGGAGGACTCATCTTCATGTACATTCAGTGCAAAGTCTACCTGCAGCTCTGGAGGAGGCTGAAGGCTTTCAACAGGATCATCTTTGTACAGAACTGCCCCGATACCGCCCGCAATGGAGAAAACAGGCCATCTCAGGTCACCCAGAGCAACGGCACACATGGGGCAGTGGAGGTTCCTGCACCTCAGACACAAACAAATGCTGGAGGAGTGGAAGTGGCTCCTGTTTGACCAACGGATGCTTGGTGCTTTGAACCTCAGTAGCTGAAAAAGTCTAGAAAAAGGGCTTCTTCTGGATGTATTTGACCAAAGTCGTGTAACTTACACAAAAGCACTTTTTTATTTCCCCTCCAGGTTTATTAGAGGATCGATAACCTTAAAGAAGACGTTAATACAGTTGAAGTCAGAATTATTAACCCCCCTGAATTATTAGACCCCCTGTTTATTTTTTCCCCCAATTTCTGTTTAACGGAGAGAAGATTTTGTCAACACATTTCTAAACATAATAGTTTTAATACCTCATTTCTAATAACTGATTTATTTTATCTGGTGTCAGTAAATAATATATCACTAGATATTTTTCAAGACACTTCTATACAGGCTTAACTAGGTTAATTAGGTTAACTAGGCAGATTAGGGGAATTATGCAAGTTATTGTATAACAATGGTTTGTTCTGTAGACTATCGAAAAAAAAATACAGCTTAAAGGGGCTAATACTTTTGACCTTAAAAATGGTTAAAATGAAATAAAAACAAATAAGACTTTCTCCAGAAGAAAAAATATCAGAAATACTGTGAAAATTTCCTTGCTCTGTTAAACGTCATTTGGGAAATATTAAAAAAAGAAAAAAATTTCAAAAGGGGGGCAAATAATTTTGACTTCAACTGTAGGTCATGGTTATGTGATAAAGTTTTAGGATTGACAACCGCATTAAAATACAGAAATCCACTAAGTAGATTTTGTCATCAGCATAAGCTCTGTTCTAAATATAGGTGTTCCTCTGAGTCCAGTTTTTTTAATGATATAGTGCTACTTTGACTATTGGGTAGAATCTGATGTTGAGCTTGAAAGAAGTGAACATTCTGTGTGCGTAACAAGCAAAAGAGTGCACTTGCTTTTCTCACACACACACACTTCTGAATGCTAAAATGGCAGCTTGTTGAAACACACATAAGTTAGTCCTTAAGTGTTTGGGACAGGTAAAAGACATTTTCTCGTTATTTTGTTTTTCTAATCTCAACACTGAACCAGGCCATTGTTTCACCATCACCATCAAAAAAGTTTTATTTACATTGCAGCCCAGTTAAACTGTATTTGACAGCTTGTGATAGGCAGTTAAATTAAAAATGATGCCTGCATCTCAATCAGCTCCCTAACTTGTCTTATGTCTCTAGGTCAGGGGTGCTCAACCCTACTCCTGGAGATAGACCTTCCTGCACCTTTCAGTTGCAGCCCATATCAAACACACCTGCCTGTAATTATCAAGCGCTCCTCAGGTTCTAATTAATTGGTTCAGGTGTGTTTGCTCAGGGTTGGAGCTGAAATCTGCAGGAAGGTCGATCGCCAGGAACAGGGTTGGTCACCTCAATTCAATTCAATTCAATCAAGCCTTTAAGCCTTTACCTATGCTTCTAGGTAGTGTACACAAATTCGGATACAGGTAAGGACACATTGGAACACTGAGAATATGAAAACCTCCTCATTGTAATCTGTGAAATGACAATATAACTGATATTTTTTACATATTATATTTTTGATAATTTTTTTTAAGTACATTATGGATAAACCATTTGATTGTTTCATTTACTAGCAACATTTCAATCATTAATAAATGTTTGCTAGATTTTTCTGTACCTGTTTATGTTCATACCATTAGATATGAATAATACTTTTTTGTTTAATTTTTATTTAAACATTGTTTGTTTGTTGATTGCGATTTGAGACGGGCCTTAAAATGGCTGACTCCCTTATCAGTGCCCTGACTACTGAACAAGAGAGCTGATTGAGATGCACCCCAAATCAAATATATATTTTCCATGTAGAGTTTAAATGGAACTACTAGAAAAACTGTGATTTTTTTTTTATTAATCCTGCTGATGCCAAGTAAAAAAAATAACTGTATGTTGTTCATTATGGTTTCATACACTACCAGAATTTTATGTATGTAGTGCGGTTGTCACTTCTATGCATGCACAGAACAGGAATAAGCACTAAAAAGATGCATTGACAACTAAATCTTTTTTTTTGTGTACATGGCCATCTACTGTAATTTATTCTGTAAAAAAGTTATCATATATAATCATGTCTCCAGTCTATAATTAGCGTAATGAGACTTTCCTACACTCTGAGCCATTCAGTCTTAAACAACCTTTTTGTTTGTAGTCTTATAAAGTTGATGCAAAATGTTTATCCGATTGGCAGCCATATTCTATAACCTAAACCTACATATACTTCGTACTATTTATCCAATAAAAGGGAACATTTATACACTCATAACCTGTTCTGAAGTGTTCTAGCTGTTGTCTCCTGTCCTGTAGATTAGCCTGAACTCTGTGAGGTCTGAATTTGAGCAGAGGTGAACATGACAGTGAAGGTCTTGAGCCAATCCTCTATAGATCTGACTTTCACCACTGCTGTCTTTTCACTCATCTCTGCTGATCTCTCCAATCAGTCTCCTTACAGTGGAACGCAGTTAAATTCAGTGAATGTCTGGAAACTTAAACCAAAGATACAAGTGTTGACAGACATGCATTCTGTACATAGCTTGATGTCTTTTATAATGTGGACACATTTTCATAGTTTTCAGTGATCTGAGCAAGCAGCTGACAGAAATTGTTTATTTTGTTTATACTTGGTTTATATTTGGTAAAGGCGGCACCATCAGTTCATATCCTGCCTGGTTACTGTAGTTTTCATTTCTTTGGGTGAAGTTGCATTTCAGATAGATATGGCTATTACAGAAAGCACGTTGTCAGGTTTTTCCCCCCAAGAAGCTGAAAACTACATATTTTTACTGCAGCCATTTGATTAAAATAAACTATATAATTTGTTGTACTTTATTTTAGGATTTTTTTGATACGGTGTAATACAATTAAGTATTGTGTAATATTAATTAATCACATATACTTAGTAAAGATTTAAGGATAAAATGTAATTTGTTTTAGGGTGTGTTCCATGTAATTACTATCACTAATAATTTACAGTTTTAACTACAGTTAGTGCCATCTGAAATGTTATTCTAAAATGAGCATTTTTGTCCTGTGTCTAGGTTCAGTAATTTTACTTTTATTGTTCTTTTCTTTGCCTTCAAGTAAAATAACTAAACATAAACAAAGGAAGCTAAGAAAGATTTATAAGAAATTTATAAGAAAAATTTTTTTTATAAAATATTTATATTTTAATATTAAATTATAAAATAATTATAATGGAACTTCGATGCTTTTGCATGCACATTTTTTATAAGATTTCAGATGCCACTTAGAGGCTTTTGTATCTGAACTCTTGGTGTATAAAAAAAGACACTGATAAAAAATATATAATTCAATATGTTAAAAAATAAAAAGTAAAACAAACAAAAAACAAAGTTCATCTAAAAAATAGCTAAACAAATTGATTACTATGGTAACCAGGCTTTGTTTTTTTTTCAGTGCTAATGTTTTACTTTACTTTTACTATTATTAATTTTAATGTATTTTCTATTTTTTAAATATGCAGTGATTGAGAAGTTACGTGTTGAAGGGTTTGAATGAGAACATTATTTATCTATTTGGTTATATAAAAGCCAGAGATCTTTTTAATATGAAGGTTTGTAGGGGATCATGTTTTACCATGTAATATTTGGAGAGAATTCAGTTAATTTTTCATTTTTTGTATTATGTGATTTTCTGCAATGATGATTTGAAATATTAAAATGATTTTTAAAAACGTAATAATTAAGTGAGATTCGATCAATGTCAGTTTTCATAACTCAGAAAATCAGCCAGTGCAATAAACTTCTTGAATGTTCAGTATCAACCCATTTCAAAGTCTGTTTATTTGTGTGATAATAGTCCTG
This sequence comes from Danio tinwini, assembly GCA_903798205.1. Classification (NCBI taxonomy): domain Eukaryota; kingdom Metazoa; phylum Chordata; class Actinopteri; order Cypriniformes; family Danionidae; genus Danio; species Danio tinwini. Next base: position 7,980,211 of record CAIGQZ010032649.1, on the reverse strand, counting down.
TGGTACCTGAATGACTAAGTTTTCTCCTAAAAAAAATGTTTCTGCAAGAGTCTGGTAAAAAAAACAAAAACTATAGTATAAAACATCCAGCAATGTCTTGCTCTTTCTGTCCTTAAACTCAGTGTGAAGTCGATTCCTCTACTGTGGTGTGTACTGTTGTAGATCTCACAGGTCAGAATCAGAGTCCAGGGATTTATCTTCCTCATTCTCTTCCTCCATGTTTGTATCTTGTGAAACTGTGGACGGCTTGCTGTCAGAGCCTTTGGCTGAAAGCTTTCTCATCTTAATGCAGGGCAGTTTCTTAAGGTCACCATTCCAATCTCTGTCAAACACATGTGGACTTTTCAGTACTCTGTGCAAGATATTATTAACAAAAAGAATGATTTTAACAAAATAAACCTTTATGTAGCAACTACCTGAATATTTTCAGATGCTTAGCATTGATGATGTCAGGAATTTCTGTAAAATGAAAAGATAAAAAAAGTTTTAAACTTGACCCCCGGGGGGTCACAAGGGAGTCTGTTAAGAAGCTTTAAAAAGCAACAAAATAAATCATTTTAATAATTAAAAAATTAAGGATAAGAATTAATGAATACAAAACACATAAACTTGATTAAAATAATAACAATGAATAGTTATTAATAAAACTATTTCATGAAATATTAATAAATATATGAAAATAATAATAAAATAACCAATTAAAATGATCAAGATGAATTACAAAAACAAAAAAAACAAAAATCTAAAACTTCCAAAAAACAAACAAATGATTAAAATGCTTAAAACCAAATTAAATATTTTTATGTGTAATAAATATATAATAACTAAAATATAATATAAATAAATGCAATATTAACATGAGTAGAGGCAAACTGTAGTAATGTAATTATCGAAACTTAGAAATTAAACGTTTTCTAAACAGTATTAATTTTTTACAGCATGAGTGAAGTTTATTTATAAACTAATTTCGAGAGGTTCACGTGCTTATGATTGTTCTCAGCTGGTCCCGCATCAGCTAATGACTGATTCTCCAATCAGATGATTCATAACTCACTATAAATAACCAGAGTTTTCTTATCTCAATATCTTCATCTTGAAGAACCCACACCTACACCCCCTCTTTTCCAGATGGGCGACACGGAGGCCCAGTGATTAGCACTGTTGCCTTACAGCAGGAATGTCTCTGGTTAAAGTCCCTATAAACCAGTTGACATTTCTGTGCGGAGTTTGCTCGTTCTCCCCGTGCTCGCGTGGGTTTTCCCTAGGTTCTTCTGTTTCCTACCACAGTCCAAAAACACGCAACCTAAGTAAATTTAACATACATTATATTGATACCATAGCCAAGCTCTTCGCGAGTACACCTCTACCCAGCCATCCTATATCTGTCATTAAACGGGAGGGAGCCCAGGGTTCGAGGATCTCATAAGCTTAGGGCTTTCTCCCGGGACAGCATGCCAAACAAGCTTTATTATTAACCATCAGCTAAGTGTGAACTCTTGAAATGCTGTATAGATGCATTTTACAATCTAATACATGGGTGACCAACCCTGTTCCTGGCGATCAACCTTCCTGCAGATTTCAAGGAAACCTGCAGGGAGGTCGATCTCCAGGAATGGGGTTGAGCACCACTGATCTAATATGATTATATTTAGAGGGCTGTGGCATGAAAAACACAGTTTTGTACCTTCTAAATAGTGTCCAATTATTGTAAGAAACATTTTAAACATGGTTTTACAACTTTACAAAAAGGAAACAAATAAAGACACATAGATTATTTACCAAAGCCATTGCCTTCATACTGAGCTCTTTCTCGCTCTATGGTTTGTTTGATGATGGCTTCTCTAGAGCTGTGCTGGCGACCCTGACGGCCTTTGATGCTGTTCGCCAGCTCGATCTGCTCCAGTTCTCCATTAAACCGCTGAAGGTACCTGAGAAAGGTGTATTTATTCATATTCTCAATATACAACTTTTTACCATATTTTAACCTCAGGATGTGTCATACCTCTCAGTTATTTCACAAGCATCTTGTCTGGTGTATTCTGGCTTGTCCGGGTTCAGCTGGTTTTGAAACCACAAAAGTTTTTCACCTGCATGAAATGAGTGAGAGGCAAACAGGTATATAATACATTCTATGAACTTAGGCTAATGTTCTGCCAATGCTTTCTCCAAGATACAATCAAATGTTCTTCCAGTAATGTTAATTGCATGTTAGTTCAACGCTGTCTTTTATAATGTATCTGGTAGGACAAATATATTATTTATACATTGTTAAAAAAATGTTTTTTTCTGAAGCGTTTTATTGGAAAGCTAGTCTAACATTTTTTAAACGTCATTAATTACTTCATGATTCTGAGAATATTTTATTTTTAAAGTTTCGTCTAGCATTCACAAAGTCAACAACATTAAAAAAATGAATGTTCACAATATCTTGTTTTGTATTCTACAGAAGAAACAAGCTTTTAAAAGTTTGGAACCACGTGAGTGTGAGTAAATGGTGGGACAATTTTTCATTTTTGGGTGAACTAGCCCTTTAATTTGACGTTTCCGTTAGCTTTGGAATAATGTCCCATCACAAGCTAACAGAATGACAAAAACGTTCACATTCATTGCTTCCATAAAGACAATACAGAACAATAAAAATAAACTACTCACCAACCAAATTTAAACGCTGGGCCTTTTCACTTTTCAACCTAGAAGTGATTTCACATGTCACATTGACATATGTAACAGTATTCGATATAAATGTATTTTCTTTTTAGGGACAAACGTAGTCGTGAATTAAAAAAGGCTCTTACTTTTCCTTCCTCTCTTGTTTGATGGCATCTCTGGCCAGATATGCGGCTTTTCTGCTGTATGGGTGAATAACCTTTTTCTCCACCGGCCCCTTTGGTTTCCTCCCCTTAGGCTGAAATGACAACACCAATTACTAAACGCGACATTGAAATGTATATTCTGATTATCTACTCAAAACTGAGTTAAAATCTTACCATATTTGTTAATTTAAGTAAACGTCTGCCGTTTACACGTGTGACGTATGGGGGAAGGTTTAAAGGACGGACCGGTTCGACGGTATTTTTGTTCCGTGTGTTACACATTTGCCACAAGTCTAGTTGGTACCTCATAAATCAAGATTCTCATAGATATGTGCTTTATTTAATATTCTGCATTAATTTGTTTTATTTTTTTTATGTGCCCTTATTTATTTATTTTTTGTTTCATTTTCTTTCTTTCTTTTGCTTTACCTTTATTATATTTTTCTTGTTGCAAAAGTAATATTTGTATTGCTTGTACTATACTTCTATATGTTTGTATTTCTGTCTGTTGTAATTGCCTGTTGTTATTGCAGTAAAAAATCAAGATTCGTTATTTACAAGATAAAAATGTCTTGCGAAAAATATAAATAAAAAATATTAAATTGTTGTCAGAATACTTGTTTACAAAATTGTCCAACTGCAGAATGATTATCATTTAGTTTTGATACAAACTTTATATTGATTTTTAAATGTAATTTTGCATCAATAATCAAAGTACTTGTCGAAAAATAAAGCTTTTAATCTGCGCAATATTTCTTACTTTCCTCTTTATGATTTTTATGTTTTACATGTAGTTTTAATTTCACGTTTTCTTTTTAATTTAACTTAATTAGATTATTGTATTTCTATTCAGAGAGTACAATATCACGATGTTGGACTGAATAACTTTACATTAATATATAAATGCCTTCATTTAATATACATAATGGCAAACATTTTTAATAAAAATACGTTAAATGTGCCAAATGACCAAACAGCAAGAACCAGAAAATCTCTGCGCAGTGTGCGCACGTTCTGCACGTGCCAAGTCGCCAACGGCACTGTGTGAGTGCGCGTCTCCGTCAGCAGAGCGCGCCCGCGGGTTCTGTTTCTGTTTGCGTCGCCGCTCAGCTGGTGCGAATGTCACATGACTTCAGCATGGATCTTTATTAGAAACCTGTGTCTGAACGCTCGCCCCGATGGGGAAACGCGAAGCCCAGGTTTTGTGTTGGTGAAAAGCAGAGCAACAGAATGCCGACGCTGCTGCAAAAGCTCTTCAGCAAGAGAGCTGTCGGTAACGGTAACGGCAGCGCCCGGGACTGCTCGACGGGAGCGGAGCAGCGGTAAGTAAGACCGTTAGCACGCGCATGTTACTATACCTATGGAGACACAGCCACGCGCTCTACACACCTGCGCGCGCCAGTCTGTAAAAAGCGCGTGCCAGTCTGAGCGTTTTATAATGACAGTGACGAGCTCTCCGCTGCATCCAGCTGTTTATTTCTGTAATCTGAGCTCGTGCAAGTTTATGTTCAGCATTTCATTGTGCTATCACTCGCAGGCCGTAGTGTTATTTGATCTGTACGCGCTGAAGTATATGCGTGAATTTACGCGCTCTGCGTATATGGTCAGCGGAGTTATGTAACACCTAAGGTGCACTTATGCTTGCACAATACTTGCGAGTTTTCTCCTGTTTTCTTTTTTGAGAAAGTGTTTATGTATATTTGGCTTCTGCGGTGCTTCATCATTGGTCCTTGTATTCTGGTTCGAGTGGCTGGAAAAGGGTTTAACGGGAGAGTCAGAGTCAATAGAAGCAGACTGCTGTTTAATCACGCCAGATTTGTGCTGTCACCTAAATTTGAGCGAAATGGCTGTCAAAATGCCATATTCTAAATGCAATTGAAATGTAGTTGCAATGTTCTTTTAATATTAAATGAGAGACTGTTTTAGATGATTTTATATTTTATATATCTAATGTTTATTTATAATAAAGTATTGACTTTTTTATTTGTGATTTGGAAGACATCATCTGTCATCTGTAATTTATAGAATACAATCGAAAATATGTGTATTTAAAAAATACATTAATCGTTAATTCAGAGATGAGAATTTTCAAGTGGTCTCTTAATTTTTCCATAACTTTATATGTGATTACATTATTTTAGTTAACCTTCAAAGTAACTTTTCCCAAAAACCTTCAAAGCACATTTTCCCAAAAACAATGCAGTCAATTTTATATTATATAACATTTTTTTTGCTTTTTAAAATTTAATTTCTTTATTTTTATTGCAGACAGGCAGGTTTGGAACAAGAGATAAGTAAATGACAGAATAAAAAAAATGGTGAATTGTCTATTTTAACCTTGTTATGGAAAAATTAACCTTGGAATGAAAAATTGCAAGAAAAATGTGAAAGAAAAAAAAGTAAAAAATGTTTTGAAATAAAATATTTGAAAAAAAAATATTATATTGTAGCTATTTTGTATTGATATATGCACTGGCAACTGGATAACATATGCTTTTATTCAGCAATGTGTTTTGATGGACTCTTTCCAAATACATGGTCGCATGACAATCATGCAGTTTCCTAGAAGGAAGTGAACTGACCCTGTTTACCAACTGATATAACAAGAACACTGATTGCAGTGTTAAATTGGTGGTTCAATGTGACGGAAAAGACCAGTAAAGGGATTTCCATCTAATGCAATCACCTCACAATGAACTCCATTGCTCAAATCTGGCCTGTTTTTACAATTACTTTTGGTCCAAACCACAGGCTTTTCAACATAAGGCTATGAATGTTCACTTTTACTTGTATAATAATTTGACACAGGAATAAGTATAGTGCTCACAGAACAAAGATTTGTTTACGTAAACAGCAACAAAGTTCATTTTTAACTATTTTTTAATTAGTTATTTTTTTTATAGAAATGATGAATGTTATATCTGCAGCACTGCAACATATTGTAGCACATTTTAAGTAAATGCAGTGCAGGGCTGCCGTCTGATATTATGCCAGCTATTTTAAACTCATGCTTGTCAGATTTGTATTAGAATCCGAAGCACCCGGAGGAAATCCACACGAACACGGGGAGAACTTGCAAACTCCACACAGAAATGCCAATTGACCCTGCCGGGACTCGAACCAGTGACCTTCTTGCTGTGAGGCTACAGTGCTAACCACTGAGCCACCGTGTCACCCCGTGCTTCACCAGCCAATAGGAATTAACCAACTCTCAAATATGCTCAAAAATATTTGCGAAGAGGTAGCTAACATGCGTTACTATGGACTATTAGATATTCCCGTGTCATTTACATGCACACACACAACCTCTCTTGTGCTTTATCTATGTCTACCTGTGACTGAGTCAAAGCAGGGGTTTGGAAATCGAACATGTCATGACTTTTGAAAAAGCTGTCAAATATTGTGCTGCAAACTGGTTTTACTCGTGTATATAAATTAACAAAAGACCATGAATTTAAATGCACTCTGCTATTTGTAGCTGGTTGCTTTGGTGAAGCTTCTGCAAACACTTTTTAAAAGGAAATAAACTTTCAGAAAAGGTGGCTGGCATTAATATACAGGGTGTTTCAAAAAGAATACCACAACTTTGATAATTGAGAACTCTGCGAAGAAGAAAAGGAGAGCTGAGCTCTTTCTGTTGTCGATTTAAGGAAGCTCTGAAGTTTTGAAAAACTTTAAGTACTCTTCACATTGATTAATTACCCATGGTTCCATCATGTTTCTTTGATTCAAAACAGATTTTCAAAGTTGTAATATTTTTTTTGAATCACCCTATATTCTGTTATGTCAGTAACTTGATATAATCTGATAAAATGAGCAGTATTCTGCTTATCATGGGATCTCAAAATGGCTGCCCCCATAAGAGGACCCGCTTCATGTAAATAATTAACTCTTAATAGGCTGCCGCTATTTCTCTGATTAATAATTGCATAGCTGCTTTAAGTTCTTGAAATGACCACTCTCTCTTTGTGTGGAATTGAAGCATATGACTGATTGTATATTTGTTGCAACATGCATGCTTTGTGTTAGCAAAGAGTACATGTTAGTTTGTTTGCTGAAGTTTGCGATTTTGGCCAGTGAGCGTGTCCTATGACTGTGTTTGGATCACATGCTTTGTGAGAGGGTGTGTGTATGTGTGTGTGTGTGTGTGTGTGTGTATGACAGTCATGTGACGTTTGAGCTGTATCCAGTCAGTCATCAGATAGATAAGAGTAGAAACCCCTCAGTCTCTCAACCCATGCTAACCCAAACATCCTTTTTTCTCAGTTTTCATTCTCCATTTCAGTTTCCCCATCATTTTGTCTTCTTTCTCAGTTTTTTAAATTGTTTTTGATTTGAGGAACTGTTAGATATAGTAAGACGTGATTTTTAGGAAAAGCGGATGAGTGTTCGCATGCATGCAGACACAAGCACACACTGTGTAGCGGATTACCTCTGAAGATGAAGATTAAGAGTCGCACGAAAACCACCTCGAGGTGGTTGTTCATTCATGAGGATGCTTCATGGAACAGGTACACAGAGTGTGTGTTTGTGCAACATTTGGGTCACCATACAAATGTTGTAATCTTTTCTTGCAAATCTATATTTAATTGTAACTGTGTGTGAACACCTGGCAAATGTGTCTTTCTGTGTGCATGTGTGAAGCACGCAGTACACTCTTAAAATGAAAATTCTGTCATCACATTCTCATTCCTCGCTTGTTCAAAAGCCCGTTTGAGCTTCTTTCTTCTGTTGAATACACAGGAAGATATTTTGAAGAATGTTGCAAATAACAGCCATTGACCTCTATAGTATGTTTTGTTCCTACTATGGAGGTCAAAATGTCTTTTTGTGCTTTTTGAATTTCTTTTTAAATTCATAAAAAGTGAGAATTTTTATTTTTGGTGAACTATCCCTTTAATACATTTTATACAATTAAGGCAGCTTTGAGCTTATTCTGTGATGACTTCAACACACAAAATGCACTAAAATATGCAGCTTTGACCCATTTCAGTTTGTTTTTACAGCAGATTTTCTTCTGTCTGAATTAAACGCAGCATCAGAGCAGCAAACTGACTATCTAATCATTTATAACTGAATGTGTGATACTTTCATTTTTAGTTAACGTTAGTTTAAATTGTAAATTTTCATTTCATATATTCGCACATTCTTATTTGTATTTATTTATACTAGTCTATGTTAATAATTTAGTTTCATATTTTGAACTTTATATCTGAAGCCGAGACAGAAACGGTTTGTTATAAACGGATGTTTTTGTCCCATGAACATATCTAGAAGTTTTTTTAAAACCACTTCATTTAAAATTCTCCCAGTCTTTAATCAGAAACAATGAATAGATGTTTTCTGGACTTGGAAATATGTAAAATAATAACAAACAAATAAATAAATGAAAGGCGTGTAAATTCTAAAAAGTGAGTATGTGTATGTTATAGTCTATTAGTTTTTGTCAAGTTCTACATTATTTGGTAGATATAACCAATTGTCTGTAAAATAATGATTACTAAAAAATTATTAAAAACAACAAAACGTATGTTTTACCTGAAAAATCATGTAAATTCTAATTAGGAATACATTTAGAAGCTCATTAGAAATATTCTGGATATTAAAACCACTGGAATTGAAATATTTCAATTATTTCTAAAAATGTTTTCTACCTAAAACAATCTGACTTTCATCACAGTATAAGTAACAAAAATCTGGCATTTCAAAATTTAGCGGTCATTAGAGTCAAAAAGGTTAAGCATCACTTGTGTAAATCTTTATTTTAGTTGACTGGTCATTGAACTCCTAGTGCTTTCTTCACTGCCACTGAAGCTGGACTTCTTGTTCTTTTTTTTCTTTTTCTTTTTAAATCCAGTAATACATTTAGTCAAACGTGTAATCAACAAACACGCAAGGGATGGTGGATGTGTAAAATTTGTGAATGAATGTTCTAGTTCAGCTTTTAGAAGACAAACAGATTTCATTCAGCCCATCTGAAATGGTTCTAGCTGACTGTCAGCGAGCTCTCAGTGTGTGTTTGTGTACTACAATGATCATGTGACAAAGCTGTTGCTAATCATGTGATGTTGAAGTATGAGGAAAATCTTAAAAGATGTGTTCTAACAAGGATGTGCCATGTTTGAAAAGTTCATTAAAAGTCATTGTTCTTTGCGTTTTAAAAGTGGATCACTGTTAGATGTTTGTTTTTGTTTAGTTTTTTTTTTCAAAATTTTGTCAAACTTGTTGTTGAGCTGTGAGGATTTTAAAGTGGTTTTCACTGTTTGAGGCTCATAAACAATTAAATCTAATAACGTAAACAGGTTATTGTGTGGGTTAGCATTAGGATGTAGACTAGGCACCTTTTGATCAGGGCTCTTGGAATTTTCATTTGATACTGATTAAGGATTTTAACCACTGTAATCAATTTTTTAGGACAAGAGTTTAATTTTATATGAGTACATATACAAGGTTTTATTTGGCTGAATCTATTATCCAGTGATTAAAAAAAAAAGACTAATAGGGGGGACCAGACATAATCTGTGAACATTTCTTGCCATTTCTGCACAGCATTTTGTACATATTCTGTGGTTTTATGCAGTTTGGTTTTGAGAATACTGTAACTTAAAACTTAATACATGAAAAAAAAAACTTTTAAAATTGTATTTAAGATTTACAGTGCAAGTCCAATTAAAATCACTTGTTTAGTAAACAAATGAAGTCTCTCATATAATATATGTACTAGAAGACAGAAAATATCATTTTACAAACTGATTTGTACATAACTATATAAACATTTGCACATAATTCAATAATATTACTGAAATTTTTTGTAAAAACTGAATAAATATTTACACTCATTTGCATAAATAGGCTCAATAGTGGACAAAAAAATTTGTAGAAATCCGCACTCCACTTGAATTGATTCAAAGAAACAGACTACATACATTAGCTTGATCAGTTATTGATTTCCATTATATAAAGACAGTGATCTGAGTTTAGATTTGTGAAGTTATGCTACATAAATCAAGCCTAAACAAAACTAAAATGGTACACTGCCTGAATGATAATATTTTTTAGTAGTCGGCGCCAATATCCTTTGATTTCAGGCTCGAGGTCTTTACCGATCCTTCCCCTCTCTCTGCTCCCCTCCCTTTCCTGTATGTAATCTCCACTTTCCTGTCCATTAAAAGTGAAAACCCTGAAAAAAAGAAAAAAAAATAGCAGTAGTTAAGTATTTACTTGGTTTGTACTGTAAATAACACAGAATTGCAATGGTTTTTGATACCCATTATTAAGAGATAATTTACAAAAAAAAGTTACTTTAATTAAACCACACGTCCATTTCCATGATTTAGGATTTTCTTCCAGTATTTCACACCTCACAAACAATCTAATGTGTAATGTAAGGTGTATTTATAAAGCACATTTATTGTGTATGGCCATACACCCAAAGTGCTTCCTAATCATAACTGGAGTCTCCCCACTTCACCACCAGTGTGCCTGTGTGCATGTGATGATAAAAATTTGTGTGAATGGACAAACAAGCAGGCTGCACATTATAAACCATCTGAAATGTTGTTTTTGTCATTCTAAAATGCCTTACCGTTTAAGTATTAGTGTTATTTTATTATTAATGACATCCAGAATCAAGAGCGTCCGTGCTCCGCGTCTGACACCTTCAAACACTACCGCACGTTCACTGTGTGTCAGGATTGCCTTCTGAGGCGCAAGTCATTTATTAGATAAAGAAAAGATTGACGCAGCTTTTCCTACTGCAGCAAATTCAGTTTTTACTGTTAATATTTGGCACCGGTTAATTCAGGAAGTGACAAGTTTGTTCTCTTTAACTCATTGAATGGAAACGCAGCTTTATTCGCACGTCTTTTATGCGAAAATCCAGTTTTGCTCAAAGTTCATTCGCATTTTTGGATGGAAACATCGCTATTGACAACAATGAGTCAGTCTATCAGTTTCAGGTTCGGATTAGTGTTTCTGCTGGCAGGCTTTTCTAAAACAACCTGATAATTCATACACTGTACGTTTTAAAATAGAAAAAAAATATATATCTTCTGTTCAGAAAACCAGCATTTATTTAATATTTGTTGAGCAGCAGATCATTTTAAAGAACATTTTCAAATGTATTCAGATGGAAAAATTCCTCTTTGCAAATCTTACTGCTTTAAAACTTCTGACCAGTAGTGTACATAAGATGAAATCAACAAATGCTCAGATATAGTGAATTAATACATAATGTAGGACTATAGATTTACATATAGATTGACTTTTAGATTTCTATATTCTATAGATTTTAACCATCTTTTAAGTAAAAAACATGAATCCTGCTTTTTTGTGGCTTTGAAACTAACTGCTTTTAGACATTTACATTTAGTCATATTGCAGGCGCCTTTGTTCAAAGCAACTTACAAATGAGGAGGCATTCAGCGATTCAACAGGAAGAGGCAATACGCATAAGAAGTGCAAATTATACCAAGGAACTGTTAGTGCTCAGGCAATTAAGGGCTAGAGTAAGGAGGGGAGAGTGTTCTAATGTTCTCAGATGACTGCAGTGAGGTAGGGGATGTAGCCCTTCATGAGCAGGTGGAAGTAAGAGGGTGTAACGCCAGTGGCTGTCCTGTAAGCAAGCATCAGTGATTTGAACTAAAACTCATTTTACTGGACTATCCTGCTTTTAATGATTCCAGAAGGCTTTTTTTTATGAAATTAAATCTCTTAAGGACATTTTTAACAAAGTGACACCAGGAAAAACTTTAGAATTTTTATCATTTATAAATGCAAAAAATCTTATTTGATTTATGTATTCATTTGTTTGTTGTTTTTAAGTGTGTAATTTTTATTGAAATAATAATTGAAAAAATTGAAATGGCCTTGGTAGCTGGCATGGCATTAAAGGTGCTGTACTTTTCTAAAGCATAAAAATACCATAATATGTGTGCAGATATTTAAGAAACATCCCAAGTGAACATACCTGTTTATCTGAAAAACAATGCTGAAGTCAGATAATCTGCTTTGAAAATGTCTTTTCCATGCTGGAACACTGTCTTTGTTTATGTTCTTTTAACCCGCCCAATGCCAGTTTAGCCAATTATATTTCAGCACCCCAGGTTGCCTTGATTCAGAAAGGCTCTGAAAGCATGCGTCTGTGACTGAAATGCGACCTCCGGTGGACAGTAGATTGCGAAATGAGACAGATTCAGATCCACATGAGGTTATTGTTAGCAAATAATATAAATATTATGAACATAAACATTAGGTGAGCAGGTTACATTT
>CAIGQZ010032649.1:7944372-7959792 GCA_903798205.1 Danio tinwini | reverse complement strand
TTAACATGCTAACATCAAACTATATGTGGAAGGAGGAAAATATTATGGTTTTCTCCACAAGGGATTTAAATAGTTAGCTTACTAACATGGTAATATCAAACTCTATTTGGAAGGAGTAAATATGGTGAACTCCACAGGGGAATTGAGTAGTTGCCTTAACAACATGCTAACATCAAACTATAGGCTATGTGAAAGAAGTAAAATATCATGGTTTTCTCCACAGGGGAATTGAGTATAGCTAGCTTAACAACATGCTACCATCAAACTCTAAAACATGGGTATCCTAGAGTGGGGAAAGTTGTTTTGTAGTGCTATGCTCATTGCAATTTTCAGATTTTTGGGATATCTGGTCAGCATCATGATTAAAGTAGTTTTATTACACAACATTCACTGCTAAACATAAAATACAATTTACACAAACAATAAAAAAATAAGAATTAATGTGAACAGATGAGTCCAACAAAAGCAGATGCATACAATTAACCTGAAAAAGTGGATTTGCACATTTCAGTGAGATGGCAGCTCACTAGGTTTCACTAGGATTCCTAAATCTTTCTCTGAATTTCATCCAAGTGTCCTCTTTCTTAACATGGCCATGAACTGCTCCTCTTTCCAGGAGTGCGCCATGTTCCTAGCGCTCCTCTGCTCTCCCTGGCTCGGAGCGCATCTTTCTTTGCAGGTTTGTGTGGAATGCTGAAGCAGCGTGAGCATGTGCTCATCTCACATGCACTCATCCTTTAGCTATGTTTTATTTTCTACTGTGTGCTCACTCTGACTGATTAGCCCCTGATTGATTTTAGTCTTCTGACCTAATGCACTTCCTCTATCTCTGACCCTGTTTCACTACTGGTGTTAACGTTCTTGGGTGATGCTATCACAACAGTCAAGGCAGAATTCAATTTACACCTGATAATGGAATGCACATAACGTGGAGTTTAAGAGATTAGGTTGCAAATTCAATTGTAGGTCATTTACATCTGTATTAAGGGGATAGATCACTCAGAACGGAAAATTCTGTCATTTACTCACTTTTCACTTGTCAAACTTCTGAGTTATTTTTTTTTGTTGAACACAAAAGAAGATATTTTGAAAAATGCTGGAAACTGGTATCCATTGACTTCCATGGTTTTTGTTTTTCCTACTATGGAAGTTGATGGTTTCTAACATACTTCAAAATCTAATTTTTTGTGTTCAACAGAAAAAAGAAATTAATAAAATTTTGGAAACACTTGAGGGTGAGTAAATTATAATTTTAGGATGACCTATCCCTTTTTCGGTTGTCTGAAATTGATGTTAATTCCAAGAGTAAACAGGGTCATTTTGGGACAGCAGCATTGTTGTGGATGAAACTGCAGGATTTTTAGGTTTCGCTGGTTAACTACACGCTTTTAGAAGCTTTCACACTTTTCACTGTGTTTGTTGTATTTGTCTGTGTGTGTGATTCTAACCTGCATGATCTTTTTTTAAAAAACGGGCTCAGGAACCCCACACCTCCAGCAAATCGGCACCTTGTGTAGCAGTACTGATGCTATTTTTTTCATTTTTCCTGAATGTTATGGTTTAATGACTTTTTTTTATTTTTTAGCCCACAGCAATCCAGTGGACATGCCGAGCAGAGGACACAGTGAGGATGGAGACAGTGGCATCGCTCGCTCAGGTATGAACACTTTAATAAAGAACAAAGTCAGAAGATATTTAAAGTCATTTTAAAATTTTAAATAATGACAGAATTTCTGCGTGAAATGTCTTTTTAATGTCACCAAACAAACATTACTATTTGAGTTTAAGGTCCATTCAATTGTTTTTTAAATAGAAATTACTACAGCAAAAATTACAAGACTGATCAAAAATGACAGTACATAAATATTTCTCAATAATTGTTCTAACAGATTCTGATTTTAACTTTGTGTTTATAAAATATGCAGCCTGAACATATCACTTCTTATTCGGACAGATAGCTATACAGTAGGGTAATATCTCTAGAAAATAAACTGATTGTTATGTTTATTTATTTTTTATTAATATTGTTTGATATTAGTCTCGATAGCGTATATTTAATTGTGCATGCTAATATTCTCAGCTTTGTTTAATACATCATATATATATATATATATATATATATATATATATATACACATACACACACACACACGTATGTATATGCATGTATGTATCTACTGTTTTGACAAATAAAATTGAACTTTTCACTAAAATGTTTTTGTATGTGAATAAAAGTATACCAATCCAAGTAAACAGTGTTGCCAGTTATAGCTGCCTTTTTCCATTCCAAAAGCTGTCCAAAACCCCCCCGCACAAAAAGACTGCCCAAAATATTAGATTAATATTTAATTTAATTTTTATTTAAATCAAAATGAACCTAGTTACTTTACTGTCATAATTTTATGCATAATAACCTGATCACATCAAAACACTGGCTCCTCTCACCCACACACTGCACTTATTGTTGTGTAAATTACATTACCAATTAGAGTATGTTTTACTTTCCAAATGGGGTATAAGTTCGTCCCATTTGGCGTTTTAAATTCTTTTAAACATAACTAGGTGCTGCTTGTCAATCAGACACTTCTTCATTTCTTGCTGTCAGTTGCAGAAGAAAAAGATCGATAAAAGTGTCATGATAAACTGCTGTAAGTTTCACTGCAGGTGCTGTATGATTGGGTTTGCGCTATGCACTGGTCACTACTAACTGAATGGAGTAGGAGCACAGTTATTTTTGTTAAATAAGTTAATGTTTTATTAGATGCCATTTTTTTGCCCGCACAATCAAATTTAAAACTGCCCAATCTGGCAACACTGCAAGTAAGTAGATGTTTTATTTGATTTTACCGTATAAAGATAGCTCGCTCAAAAATGTAAATTCTGTTATCATTTACTTACACGTTTCAAACCTTTGAGTTTTCCTTTTTTTCTGTTGAACACAAAAGAAGATACTTTGAAGAAAGCTGGAAATCTGTAACCATTGTCTTCCACAGTATGTGATTTTTTTTCCTACTATGGAAGTCAATGGCTACAGGTTTTCAGCTTGTTTCAAAATATCTTCTATTGTGTTCAGCAAAAGAAAAACTCATAAAGATTGGGAACCATTTGAGGGTGAGTAAATAGTGAGTTAATGTTTGTTTTTCAGTGAACTATCCCTTTAAGACACAGATCAGTTTTGATAAGAGTATAATTTTGGTGTCTCATCCGTAGCCATGGTCATCACTGCTATTATTAGCTATTACTCAATGTATCAGCAGCCTATACTGTTTATTAGAGCTATTGAAAAAAGAAAAAGTGAGGTAGTATAATGTAAATATTGTTAATCAAATTCCACTTCTCCGTTGTGTAGCATCTCTGAGCAGTTTGCTGGCCACCCCGCAGCCTTCACCTAGCTCTTCCTTCAGCAGTAGCTGTGCCAGCAGTTACCAGCGCCGGTGGCTCCGCAGCCAGGCCACCAGTCTACAGCACGGCCCCATGCCCCGCTGGTGAGTTTAGTGTTACACAAGAAACCAGTAAGAATTGGAGAAGCCAGATTAGATGTAGTTGTGTCTGTTCTTTCATCAGGAACGCAGAGGAAATGTTCAACCTGTCTGACGAGAGCTGCAGCTCCAACCCAGCCATGATCCGGAGGAAGAAGATTGCCATCAGCATCATCATCAGCCTGCCAGAGAGAGAAGAGGAAAACCACAACTTTCAGGAGTTTTTCTTCTCCCACTTTCCTCTGTTCGAGTCTCACATGAACAAACTCAAGACTGCCATTGAGAGGGTGAGTGTGAAAGCGCAGGACAGTGATTTATTATAGCAGCCTTTGTAGGACCAAGTGTTGTGGGGTTTCATCAGAACGTTAACATGTTAACATGCGATTAAGTTTTTTAACAAAAATAAAAAAAAATAATTCCTGATTACATAAAAAAAGATTTGTAATAACATTTATACCATTGTTTACTAAAAAATAAGCACTAATTAATTGGTATAACAATAGATTAAGAACCAAATAAATCTTGTCAGGTATAATTACAACAAGAAACAATTGACTTCTTATTAAAATACTACATTTAAGAATTACTGTGTAGCCCAGGGATGGGCAAACTCGGTCCTGGAGGGCCAGTGTCCTGCACAGTTTAGCTCCAACTCTAATCAAGCACACCTGCTTATAGATTTCTAGTGATCTTGAAGACACTGATTAGCATGTTCAGGTGTGTTTGATTAGTGTTGGAGCAAAACTGTGCAGGACACCAGCCCTTCAGGACCGAGTTTGCCCATCCTAGCCTCAAAAAATTATTAAGTATATATTTTTAATTAATATTGCTCTCTTATTTATCGCACTGTCCTTCAAACTACTAGGTTTCACACATACCTTGGCATGAAGCTTATTATTATTATTTATTTACTTACTACTATTATGATTTATTCTACTGTGAAATTGTTATTATTTTTTTCCCAAGGGATGTTTAATAGAGCCAACAAACTTTTCACGGTATTTTCTGTAATATATTTTTTTGTGAGGAAACAATAAATTTGGCTGTAATGAAAGGTTTTTACATTTATTTATGTTATTGTTATTAAGTCCAATGACTTGCCTAATTACCCTAGCTGACCTAGTTAACCAAATTAACCTTGTTAAGCATTTAAGCTGTATAGTATATTGCAAATTAACTAGTAACATATTATGTACTGCCATCATGAATATAAGAAATTAGTTATTAAAACTTATGTTTTAAAATGTGTTAAATATTCTGTTTATTAAATATGAAATGACATTCAATTCCACACGTATTCCTGAAAGTTCAAACCTTGTGTGAATTTTTTTCAGGCAATGATTGTGTGCAGAAGGATAGCAGAGTCCAGTCAGAGAGTGCAGGTCTATCTGTGCAGAGTGATGGAAGCTCTTGGAGAGTTCAGGTAAAAGACACGCTGATATCATTACACTTCTTACACTTATAGGTTTGTTTTGCAGGTCACACTTTATATTGATGGTCAGTTTGTTGAATTTAAAGGGCACCTATGGTGAAAAATCTACTTTTCAAGCTGTTTGGACAGACATATGTGTAGGTATAGTGTATAGAGGCAAAAAACAGAATTGTGCGCACATTTAAAAAATCTCGGAGGCAGGTGCTCGATCAAAAATAAACACAGTAGCAAAAGATCAAATAAATCGGCAACACTGCCACTTTAGCTCTCAAAAAAGTCTTTAATAGGCTATTACTCACAGTGAGTTTTTTATTATTATTATTTTTTTGTTGATCTTTTGCTACTGTGATATAAACACACCCAATTCTTTTTTTTTCAATTCAACAATATAAAAACGGTGAACTTGACGTAGGAGTGCGGTCCCCCCGCCCATAGAATTGATTGTCAGCTGCGTATCAACAAGTCTCCGTAGTAACGGGTATAGTCATATCAACAAGACAGGACGTGCGCAAAGCAACCGGGAATAAAATGTCTGTTCAGTTTGCTAGGATCATCAATCAAGAGTGAGTTTTACAAGTTTAAAATGTTTTAAAACAGTGCATGTTAATGAATTACAGCCATTTGCTTCAGCTTTACTTCATCAACACAGCCGCGTGTCAGAACAATCATAAAAGATGACGCTTCAGTACCGGTTTGTGGACGTTAAATCAGGTTATTTTGTACATTAACATAACAGATATCCACACAGCAGTGGAGATTAACCTGTATCCTGTCATATTTGTGTGCAAAAAGAGTGCAAAGCTAAACGCGCGCGCTGTCTGTGTGTGTGCGTGTTTGCTCTGTGTGTGTGCGTGAACTTTGTAACGACATTGTGTGTGACTCATTGTTGCAACTCCACTACAAAAGCATTAAATGCTCACTGGTAAAGTTCTAACTGAAGTATTTCTCACAAGCGTTCTGCTCCGTGAGATCTGCTTCCTTCTTGTCTGTCTGTTGTGTGACGCAGCCAAGGGAGGAGATTAATGCGAGTTCAGACTGCATGATTTTAGCCCTGATTTAGGCCCCATTTACACTAATGTGTTTTAGTTTTAAAACGCATAAGTTTTGCTATGGTTACACCATCCGTCCACACTACGCCGGAGTTTTTGAGCCCCAAAAACGAAGCGTTTTGAAAACGCTAGAGAGGTCATTTTCATTCTAAAACGCTGCTGCTCCGTCTCAGTGTGGATGGGGGAAAACGGAGACATCTGAAAACGGAGGTGTGGCTGCAGACATTCGCTACCTGATTGGGGCTTTTAGATTATTGCGTATCCTTCCCTTTTTCGTCAAGCCCCTATCACATGACTTTAACTTTACCCGAAGACGGCAGACCAGCCTTCACTGTAAACAACAACATGGACATAGAAATGGGAGCGTTGTTTGCACTATTGTCAGTTTTTGGCGCCATTGTGCAGTTAAACTCTGCCTTTTTTACTACAGCAGCTGCATATATTCGCAAGAGGCAAGCTATTGTTCGAGCACTCGCTAATCGCTCACGTTCATCGTTCAACCAGTGTTTGTTAACTAACAATAACCAAATGCCGAGCAAGACACATGCTTACTGTTTATACTTGGACGCGCATACCCAGAGTGTGCGAATGGTCACGTGATATACGTTTTTGGTGCAGTAGTGTGGATGGAGATATGTTTAGAAACGCTAGATGAAACGCTAGTGTGGACGCGGATCGTTTTTGATCTAAAACGCCGTTTTAAAAACGAAAACGCATTAGTGTAAACAGGGCCTTAGACTCGCCGACAGGTTTTGAGAAATCGCCGACAAATGCCTCACAGGCAAATCAGTGCTCGTTCACGTGAGTGACAATCACACAGTGTGAACTATCAAGGACACAATATGAAAGAATCGCCAATGAGTCGCCGACACCTATGAGATATTTAGCGTGCTAAATATCTGGAGCTGTCGGCTATTCAAATCATGCCGTGTGAAATGTGTTCTGATTGAAAATAACATTGATCACCTACAGCCAATGAGAGAGCAGCATCCACTTCTACGGGTACCTGCAGGCCAGTTGGAGGCTGGGGGAGAAGTTGAAGCTGGGACCCAAGAAATGGAGGAAAAACTAGTGTAAATTTGGCATGAGCACTGTGTCTGCTTGACGTGCCTTCTGATCAATATCACAATCAGGTCAAAAAGTACAAAAAGTTGAGGAGAAATTGTTAATTCTCTTCAAAAGCCAGGTGAGGAACACAAGTTTCTAGAGCTAAAGCCTTCTGTTTACATGTAGTTAATAACGAAAGATATATTACATGACCTCGCGTTGTTTCCATGTCACTTCTCGCGTTTGTTTGGCTGTGAGGCGTAGTTTAGAAAAAGTCTACTACAGTGTAAACAAAGCACCGACAGAACGCTAACTCAGATAGTCATGCAGTGTGAAAACGTGTGACACGACTACTTTGAAAATCATGCAGTCTGAACTCGGCATAAGATGCACTGACAAGCACGTGGAAATGATGGGCGTGAAGAACTAGCCTTAAAGACACAGTTCACAAAAAACGCTACCTGCAGCTCAGAGTTATAAAATAGAAACTTATGAAAGGTATAATAAATAATCTGATGGGTGTTTTGAGCTAAAACTTTAGACACATTCTGGAGACACAAAATACTTTTATTAAATCTGGAAAAAGGGGTAAAATAGGTGCCCTTTAAGTTACATTGCATCTACATGCCGACTAATTCTCATTAGATTATTTATTATTACGCAGACAGTCTACTAATACTCAGCTGGACCATCAAAATAAAGTGTTACCGTTTTTATATTCTTCATGTTGCTGGCAATCCTTCAAAATGTTTGGATTTTAATAAAACTTTCAAGAATTGAAAAGTGCTTACATTTCAGAAAACATTCTTAAGGCTACTTCAAAATTTAATTGTGTTGCTTTTATAATAATTGATCTTATTAAATGGGTAAAAATACTTAACTATTTAAATATATATATTTTTTGCTTTTGCATAAAGTGAAGACAAAGTGCATGGAGATTCAGACCACTTCATAAATGAACAATACACAGTTATATTAATTAACATTTAAGATTAAATATGATTCATTTAAAATTTGATTAAATGACATTTAAGAGAGCAAATGATAGTAATTCAATGTTGGGCATGTCTGCCCCAGGCTATCAAAATTTTCTTTAGAATACTATAACCAATAGCATCTGATATAATTTGATGAAGAAAGTATATTTAATTTGCCCTACTACTTAGTATGCAAATACACTTTATTGTACATGTATTATTATTACTTGTAAATATTATTGCTTTTGCTAAGGCACTTTACTGTATAATTGCAAGTTAACTACATTTATATACTGCCAACCCTTTACACAACTCCTTAACTATTCTAATTTTGACTGCAATGTAATCATGTGCACCCTTAGTAAAGCTATTTTGGAACTTTAATTATTGTGAAAAGTGCTATGCAAGTACACTTGAATTGACCTTGTGCCAAGTAAGAAAGTTTGAAAATGCACCTTGAAAGTGCTTTAAAAGTGCTTAAATTTGCCTTTGGAAAGTCTCAATCCTAAATAAATGTGAAAAATATACCATAATTGGAGTATTGGTTTACATTAGAGTCTCATCTGGTTCTGTGTGCGTCTGCAGGATGACAGTGTGGAACCTGTACATGGCTCCTCGCATCAGCGAACCAGTCTGGCTGTCCATGATCTCCCAGAGTGCCGAACGAAACCTACTATGCCATCGCTTCCTGAAGGAGATGAGTTTGCTGATGGAGCATGGAGTCAAGAGCCAGTCAGTGGTCTTTACCTTTTTTGACTAAACATGTTACCTGAAATCTTTAACCCTGTTCTTCTATTAGTACTGTGTAATCAAAGGGAAATTGAGTTATTTGTTTCCATCACCATCACTGATCCTAAGCGTGTCAGGAAACACAGTTGTCCAGGTGTGTCTATGTGGCAGTCAGTCATGAGTAACTTCCTCTTGATTGCCTTATTTTCTTGAGTTCTAGTTGTACGATTGTGAACTGTTTCTTTTTTTTTTTTTCTGGTCTAGGTTTCTGTCAGCTCTCCTTACTGCTGTTCTTACACATCATTTAGCCTGGGTGCCCACCGTCATGCCCAGCAACCTGCCGCCAATCAAACCTGCCTGCCAAAAGCCTACTTCTCAGACGGTAGATCTGCTGGCTAAATCTCACCCGTACAACCCGCTGTGGGCTCAGTTAGGTAAGTTAATGCATACGACTTTAATATTTCGGGTGCTCCGGTTTCCCCCACAAGTCCAAAGACATGGTGTATAGGAGAATTGGGTAAAATAAAATTGGCCATAGTGTATGAGTGTGAATGAGTGTGTATGGGTGTTTCCCAGTGATAAGTTGAAGCTGGAAGGGCATCCGCTGCGTAAAACATATGCTGGATAAGTTGGCGGTTCATTCCGCTGTGGCGACCTCAGATTAATAAAAGGACTAAGCCGAAAAGAAAATGAATGAATGAATGAATGAGTACAGTATTCAAGGAGCAGACAAATGTTATATAATGAAGTTTTGTGCAGCAGGAGTGGCATGAAGTTCCCCGAAAGCAGTGTAAAAGACGGGAAAACAGTTTTAAAAAATACTTTGTTCACTGAAAATGCATGCAATTAATCCAAATTGACTATAAATGCATTTATAATGTTATAAAACATTTATAAACAAATATTCTACACATTTCTTATTTCAGATAAACGCTGTTTTTGAGCTTTCTGTTCATCAAGCAATCCTTAAAGAATGTATGTTTTAGCTGTACCTTTATCAGATTAACTATGTTATCTATGTTAAGCTGCTTTGGCACAATCTACATTTTAAAAAGCGCTATAGAAATAAAGATGATTTAAATTGAATCAAATAAATGTTTACAAATCTTTTTTAATATGAAACAGCTGTTTGGTTCTTGTTAGAACCAGTTAATTTACATTTTGTTTTCATAATCAAAGTAAATAATTTGATTGTTTTGGCAGTGGTGGAAAAAAATTGTTCACATTATTCAGAACTTGAGTTGAAAATATTCAGTAAAATAATACCAAACAGATTTATTAAAGCAAGTCTGTTGTTTAATTGTTTTCTGTATAATTCTATGTAAACAATATATGCATTCTTAATCATTTTCATGTGATTTAATGATTAAATTCATAATCTTAATCATTATACTACATAAAGTCTAAAAAAAGACAAGACCTAAATCATACAAAAGATAATTTGCCAATTATAGGCTATTAAAATATATAATATAACATACCTTAGTGCAATTACATACCATTTTACGTTTCAATTTTAATCCATCAGAAAACGTGAGAGATTTTATGCATTAAAATGGAGACAATAAAACTTTAGCTTTTTAAATACTCTGTGCTGAACTAAGCAAGTGTTATTAGATCCTCCTTAAAAGTCCAATGTTTTTTTATTTATTATTTTCAATATGATTAAATTGTCTTTTTACAAAATACCTATTATGCAAAACTCACTTTTACAAGTGGTTTAAACATAGTTGTGTGGCATCAATCTGTGAATATAACCAGCTTTTAATAGTACAATGCTTCATTAAAAACAGTCAGAACAGAAACACTTTGACTGACATTCTCCCTTTGCATGTGTCATCAGAGAGGGAAAGCCCCACCCATTAGTGACGATCTCATTTGCGTAAGATGTTAGTGTTGTTTTGGAATTTGCCACTATGCTGACACATAGGCATTTTTAGCTCCACCTTTTTTGCAAAGGGGGTTGGGAGCACAAACTAAACTCTAAATGTATTTGTGTCACAAAAATGGCACAATTAGGATCAAAGCCTAAAAGGGGCAGTTTCAAAGAGTTATAAAACATTATTTGTGGGGTATTTTAAGCTGAAATTTCCCATACACACACACACCAGAGACTTATTTACATTTTGTAAAAAGGGACCGAATAAAATTAAATACGACACATTCATACATTCATTTTTTTCGGTTTAGTCCCTTTATTAATCCGGGGTCGCCACAGCGGAATGAACCGGCAACTTATCCAGCATATATTTTAGATAACGGATGCCCTTCCAGCTGCAACATATCACTGGGAAACATCCATACACTCTCATTAACACACATACACTGTGGACAATTTAGCTTACCAAATTCACCTATACCACATGACTTTGGACTTATGGGGGAAACCGGAGCACCCGGAGGAAACCTACACCAACACGGGGAGAATATGCAAACTCCACACAGAAATGGCAACTGACCCAGCCGAGGGTTGAACCAGCGACCTTCTTGCTGTGAGGCGAATGCGCCACTCACTGAGCAGCCTCTTAAATACAATACAGTTCAAATAAAAGAAGACAAATTCAGAGTGTTAACCAGTTTGTGTTAACCAGTCTCATTCTTGTATGCTGTTGTTTGTTGTCTTGTTTAGGTGACCTGTACGGTGCTTTGGGCTCTCCGGTGAGAGTGTGTCGAACAGTGATTGTGGGTCGCAGAAGGGAGCTGGTACAGAGGGTCTTGTATATTCTCTCCTACTTCATTCGCTGCTCAGACCTGCAGGAACATGTGCAACCACAAGGACAGAAGGACAATCCAGCCAATCCCTGCACCTCTCCAACCACTGACCCCAACCCTGCCAATGAGAGGATCGGCGAAAAAACATTTTCCCCTCCACCAGACCCAATAAAACCCATTCCAGGCACCTTTATGGAGCAAAATGACGAGACACTTTCGACAGATACAAACTCAACCAATACACCCACCGGTCTGGAAGCAAGCACGGTCAGGCCTGAATGTACTGAAATGGGACCGGAATGTTTTGGAGAACACGTTGACTCTGTTGAAGGTGGATTAGAACATATTTTGGCAAATCAGAGTCCTCTTCCACAAAGGGTGCAGTTTCACATTGGCAGCCCCAGAGAGGTGGAGAATCTGGGACAAGCTGGGGGTCTGACTGGGACAGGGTGTGGGGGGCGTGGGTTGGACAGGAAATTGCATCAAAGGCTTTTGACTGACATACAGAGGAATGAGAGTTCGGATAGTGCTCTAGGTGACAGTGATGATGAGGAAACATCATCAAGAGAAATTTACATGGCTGCTGAACAAACGGAATACGAGTTACCACTACCAAGGTAAGTGCAACTCATTTTATTATGAACACTCTTTTATATAAACACATTTTTGCCGTCTCCAAAGACAGCATTAAGCTGGAAAAATTGCTTCCATAAATATTTGTTGTTAAACAAACAAATGCATTTTAAACCTGACTGTTCACATCTACGGCGCAGGTCTGGTTTTTGTGTGTTCATAAACCTAGGTATGATCAGGAAATGGGATAAACCTTTTATTAAAACTAGTGATGTGCGGATCAATACTAAAATATTGATATCTCCGATACCAGCTTCTAGAATCAATTATCTTACCAAAATATTGATATTTCAGTCATTTGGAGCAAATATGTAGTTTATTGGAAAATAAATACAGTGGAAAGTAACCACAGTTACCCTAGTTTATTTGAATAATGCCAACTTAGTCTGAACTACTTGTTCTTCCGCCTGCCAAGTCATGTGCGTAATATGGCACTGTACAACTGCAGAGCATGCTAGCTAGCCACTCAGTCCGCTGGCACATGTTGTTCAGTCACGCTGTCATTAGATATAGGTGACCGCAAGCAAATTATGTGTGGAGCTACTTCACCTCCAAAAACTCAACTGATGTGGTTTGTGACACATGTAACAAAACAGTGAGGTACTGTTGTAATACCACAAACCTAATCAAACATCTGCATAAAAATCACAAGACAGAATATGACAACGTCATGACTAGGCGGTCAGAAGAGGAGGAAAGGAGAGGCACAGGTGCTGCTAGGGCGAGACAGACACCGCTTTCAGAGTCCTTAGGTGCAGCAGACAGGCACTATCCAGGTACAGATAGAGAGAAGATGTGGCTGTATTTTGGGGGCTTGGTTTTTAGTGACAGTGATAAAACAACGGCAGTTCCCTGAATTCTTAAAACTAATTTGTTTTAGGACTTTGGTTATGAAATAAGAAATGAAATAATTAAATGACCAAAATGTCTGCAATAGTTCAGCTTGGAGTAAAATTTGTCCCGGAGCTAATTATTATTATTAATTTTTTTTTATTAAAAAGTGTGAATGTTTATCGTTTTAAAATATACATGCTCAGATGCTGTCAATAAACTTGTAAGTTGGCACTTTTTTTGTATGATATTTTTTTTATCAATAAACAAGAATAACCTGTAATATGTCTCGTTTTCAGTAAGAAGTGACACTTTTAAGTACGCTACTTGTTACTTCTTTCCCAAACAGTAATTTTTGGACAAAGTATCGTATCGGTATCGACGATACTCACTTTCATTTTACCTGGTATCGGATCGGATAGGAAGCCAGTGATATCGCACATCACTAATTAAAACCAGAAAAAATAATAGTGCATCTCTGCATATATACATCTAAAGGGGTTCTCAACGACAAAGCTTCAAATCTCAATTTTCATAAATGGCAAAAATTTGGAAGGATTGGTTTAGCAAACTTGTTTTTAATAAACATGTCGCATATACATAAATCAAAAATTTTAGAAAAATGCAGTGCCTTTTACATTTAGAAAAACATTGATGACAAGTGGAAAATGGCTAAATGATGTTTAATAGGGTATACAGTATGCAGACATGCAGATGTATGCAAAGGACTTTTAATTTGTCAGTAACCAGGGTCAAGTGCTTCCGGTGAACTGCATGCCGTTACAAAATCGGCGCGTTTAAGGTCTGTTTACTTTAAAAGTCAGCGATCTTCACTGGCTGAGTGATATCTGATATAAAGTGGGTCTCAGAATGTACAAAAGCTGTGCACTTATCTTTTATCCTGCCATGTCTTTAAAATATAAACTTTTTTTTACCACAGTATATTTAATAGAGCTTCTGCCCTTGCCTGCTAATCCTGACGGGCGCAGGCGTGTAAACGGCTTTTTATCTTGTTTTACGCTTAAGCAACTAAATGAATGCCAAAGTCTATTTAACTGATTATATTTTTATTACATTACAACATCGATGCTGTAAAAAGAACCATATGAAATGGAAAAAAGTCACAACATAATTGTTCACCGAAAGTTTATCAGTATGGGAAGAAACACTTGGTCTGCATATACACTATTTAAGTGTTAGAGCCAAACATGAAAAAAGAAATAAGAAAATCATTCAACAAAATGAAAAAAATAAAAATTATTCACTTTGAAAAAATGAAAGTAGCTATTTTAAAAAGATTTGTGGTTATTTAGTTATTTAATAATATAACCTACGGTCAGTCTGCAATGAATGAGTGAACTACAGTGATTGTTTTGCATGTATACGAGTGTGTTTACAAATAGATTTACTCATACTTTTAATCTAATGCAATTCATAACATTGGTAAAGTGTTTAAAATCATTTCTTTTTTGTTACCAAAAATTCATATTCCAGAAAAATGAGGATGCAATCTATTTTTTAGACCATTTTGAAGGCAAACAAAAACAATGGTCCCGACGTATTTTCTGTTTTACATTTTTTATTTCTATAACTTCTGAGAATCCAAAAAGAGCCACAAATTGATATAATGTTATGACAGCTGTTTTAATGTTAAGTTATGATTGAATTGCCTCTTTTTACAGTTATGAAATAGTTTGATAACAAACAGGAAATGTTCATGGGCCAATGACATCAGCAAACTGAAATGGTCTATAGTATTCTATAGTAATGAAAGTCTATACTCTGTTGATGATCTTTTTCTTTGGCTACAGGGATAATCAATAATATCCAGCTGCAGAACCGCAGAACCACACACGTTTCAGGCACACACAATCCAGCACACACGATCTAGGCAAACCATACATGGTTACGCTGGATGATAATGTTGTTAATGCACTTCTCTGACATCGTCATAAATATATCTTTACTGCTAATAAATATTGTACACAATAAACAGTAGTGTTTACTGTTTCATAAATATTGCGATCGAGGCGGGCGAATGGGGAACGTTGTTTTCTATCAGTCATCATTGATGATCAGTCATTATTAATCTGACAGAGTCAGTATAGCAGATACTCGTTTGCTGGCCTTGCTGAAGGATCTAAATTGGACAGTTTTAATGTATATAATGGATTCATTTATAATGAAGGAAATAATAGCAAGTTATTATGTATAGGCAATAATACATCTTTATATGAAATAAAACACTTTTTACATTTAATAAATGTGAACACTATATTTTACTCAAGAGATTTAATAGTATTTATTTGCTTAATTTTCTAACAACTTTTTTTATTAATGATTTCCCACATTAAATACTATATAATATATTATACTAATATCTAATTTATAGTAAGTAATATATTGTTTTTAAACCATAAAGTACTGGTAATTTGTGGTAATTATAGTTGCAACAAATTTAACAATACAAAAATAACTGTTAATAAATATATATATATATATATATATATATATATATATATATATATATA
>CAIGQZ010032649.1:7904321-7943972 GCA_903798205.1 Danio tinwini | reverse complement strand
CCAGTGATGGGTTGCAGCTGGAAAGACATCCGCTGTGTAAAACATATGCTGGATAATTTGGCGGTTTATTCCGCTGTGGCGACCCTAGATTAATAAAGGGACTTAGCCAAAAAGATAATGAATGAATGAATGAATATATATATATATACATATATAACTAAACAGTTGCTACAGTTTAGTTACAATAGTAGTTTAAATCAGTTTATAACTATATTAATTTTTTATTATTATCTATAGAAATGCATTTTAATGTGACACATTATTACTTGTTTTTTATATTTTACAACAAAACGATTTTAACCAAGTATGACAACATTAATATGCTGAATTATACACTTAATCCTACAATTAGACAGTCTGTTATGTTTTTTTTAAGTATGTAAATATGTGAATAAAGTCATAAGTGTTTAACCAATTAATTTTATTTACATAATTTGAGTTTAGAAACTGCAGAGATGGTAAAATGATTGTTACGATATAATAATGAAATAATAACTGAAATGGGAAACCATACTGTTCACAGTCTATTGAATGGCAATCGTAGCAATCGATTGCAATATTCGTGAAATACAGTAGGTGGCGATAATGCTCCTAAGGAGTTAGTTAGTTACCATATATAGTTTGCCTAGATTGTGTAGGCCTGAAACGTGTGTGGTTCTGCGGGCTATAATGCATATGTGGAGTTTGTTTGCAAGGTTGTCCTCTAGTGTCCACCAGAATGAATGAAAGATATTACATTACATGCTCATACAGGATCAAAAAAAGGATAGAATAATTTTCTCTGATGACACAGGACTTTTTTTCTCATTGGATGTATACGACTTATTGTCTAGGCATCAATTATTGCAATAAATACTAGAAAGTATTGTAAAACCCATTAGCATATAGCACAGTATTAGCATATGGCATATAACACCATCACATAGCAAATCTTGCATATAATATGTTTTTATCCACGTCTGCTTTTTCAAACCCAAACTATTCCCAAACTATGGAACTCCTACAGCTTTTATTGACCAAAGGCTTCTGTGGCTGCTCTCTTTCTGTCATCTTCACTCATGCTGAATTTTACATGACACCAGATCCACACACACACGACTTGTCATGACAGAGAGAGTTCAGGTGTCAGGAGGGGTAAAAGTGCGGAACATTCAGAACACAAATAATAACAACATAAAAGACAGAATGTTTTATGATTTTACTTCAATCTTTTAGCCCTCATCAAGGTTTAGTTTTTGTATCTTAATAGTAAAACGTCTGTACACCTCTTCTTCGGTGAAGGTTGCAGTAACCATGTTTGTTTATTTATGTAGTTCTCAGGTGGAGAGTCGAGCCAGCGTCAATCATTTTGGCCGTTCTCTGCTGGGCGGCTACTGTCCTCAGTACATGCCCGACTTTGCCCTGCATGGCATCAGCTCAGATCTCAGGCTCAAACAGTGCCTCATGGCTGACCTGGAACACACTGTTCTTGTAAGTGCAATCACATTTATTTATTGCAGAATACAGTAAATGATTCATCACTTTTGAGTGGCAAAATCAATATAATAAGAAAAAAACTACAGTTTTTATGTTATACATAAGGGTAATTCTATAATTGGAGATTTTAATAGGGGAAAACTGTTCATTAAGAGAATTTTTTTCCATGATTTCGTCATATTTTATTTTATTTAATATATGATGATGATTTCCAAACATAAGTTGCTTCTTTCTTTTTTTTTTTAGACATTTGTATATAGCTTTGCTTATCAACACTGTTGCAGTCACTTTACAGTAACTTTGTTGCTGTAAATTTATTGACATTTTACTGAGTAATTTTTGTTGTAAACAACTGTTATTGAATTAGGAAAATAATTATCCATTGCTTTTGTAAACGAGATTGTTTAGAATTATTAGAGTTTATAGATTTTTTTTTTCACAAAATATATTGGAAACAAGCAACAGTGTATTTATTTGTTTGGGCTGTTTGAATTGAGTACATCATGAAAAAGTGTGTAGTTTGCATGTTCTCCCTGCGTTCGCTCCGGTTTCCTCCGGGGGCTCCGGTTTCCCCCACAGTCCAAAGACATATGGTACAGGTAAATTGGGTAGGCCAAATTGTCCGTAGAGTATGAGTGTGAGTGTGCATGGATGTTTCCCAGAGATGGGTTGCGGCTGGAAGGGCATCCGCTGCGCAAAACAAATGCTGGATAAGTTGGTGGTTCATTCCGCTGTGGTGACCCCAGATTAATATAGGGACTAAGCCGAAAAGAAAATGAATGAATGATGAAAAAGTGTGTGCATGTGTGTTTGTGCAGCATCCAGCACTGGATGAACCGGTCGCAGAGGCTCTTTGTATTGTGGCAGATACGGATCGACTGAGTGTTCAGGTGGTGACAAGTCAGAGGCGAGTGTGCGAAGGCGGACGGCTGGGCAGAGACGTGATGGTGTCCAACCTCATACACACACTCATCACATCAGTTCTGCAGCTGTATGCGCTCAACATCGCTGCTGATTTTGTAAGTCTCATTAACGCATTTACTAGCATGTTTACAATTCAGTCATATTCAGTGAATGTTTATTTGGTCTGCTGTTCAAACTGGTCGATTCCTTTTTAAATAAATGATCAAATGAGCTATCTTATCATATTTATAAAAACTGACCCATATGGAGATATTTTTCCATCAATAACTTGTTTAATTATAGGGTATTCTAACTACATTCTAATGATCTTAATAACTTCATAACATATGAAAAAATTATATGATATATTAATGTTAAAAATCATATCTAGTTTATGGATTCATTTGTTTGTGTTTTTGTATATTTATTAATGAAATGTTTTTGCCATGAAAATAGCCGTTGTTGCTGACATGGCATTAAATAAAAATATATTATGCTATGAATGCTGTTGAAGTCCAAAAACAAGTTTTTGTTTGTTTGTTTGACATATTTAATAATGATTCCTCGTCCATTGTTAAAACCACAGTAATACAATTGTTGTAGATGTTATATAATGTACACCCCTCTTTGCATTAATTACGGTGGTCGAGAGAGCTCAAAAGTACTACATGTTAAGAAAACACATGCAAATAGAACAGCGTAAAGAAACAAATTGCACAGACCACAATGAAAATATGTCGAGGGACCCCAAAAAATGACAAATATGGCTGCTTCCTGTTTAGATTCAGCTGTGTTGTCAAATCTTAGAGGTATTTTTTCTTTTTGTATGTTTGTTCTTCATCTCACAGTTGTTTTGAGAGTAACTCTGGCTAACATGGCTTTAAAATAACATTGAATTTAACACTAATTGTGTAATTAGTCAGATTATCCGCTTGTAAAGTCATGACGCATGGAATACTCAGGTTTTTGGGTCTAAGCCGCTACTCGTTTGAACTGAGAAAATATTTGTTTGACCACTTTTTAGTCACATCACAGATTAATGCGAACTTTATATAAAATCATGGTGTACACAACAGTCTCTAGACTTGCTGCATTACAAACACCAATATTTTAACACTTTCTAAAAATGTTAGCACTTTCTGGCCATTGGATGTTTAGGCATGGATGTATATATTGCGATCATGATTTTCGAAATATTGCATCGCTTTGTAATTGTTTATTATTACCATTTGTAGAGTTTCCCCATACAGTTTGTTATGGCGCTTGGACCCGGAAGCTGCTTCGCGTGATGTCACACTTAACGAGCGGATTAGGGCTAAAATATATGAACAACAAAAAATCATAAGACCAGGACATAAAAATAAACAAAAACGTCACCTCTTAGATCTCCAACAACACTCCTGACTCTAAACAGGAAGCAGTTAGGTTTTCTGTATGCATGCGTTTTCCTAACTTGCAGTCTTTATTTGGGTGTTTTGTTAGAATTTACGTGAACCTGTGTAATCAAAATTGATGTTTTCTCAATTTGTTAGTGTTTTTCTATAGGTGTGCGTTTTCTTAACTTGCAGGATGTTTGAGGTCAGTACATCTCAAATAATGTTGATATTTGAACTTTCTCTGTGTATGCAAACATCATTTCAGTGTGTGATGCATCTGGAGGACCGGTTACAGGAGGTGTACTTTAAGAGTCGATCCTTAGCAGAATATCTGAGAGGACAAACCAGGGTCCATGTAAAAGAGCTGGGGCTTGCACTGGGGTAAGACCACAATTACTATACATACATACTTATTGTTTCTGATCCTACACTTAAAGGGATGGTTCAGGCAAAAAAAATGAGAAGTACCTCATCATTTACTCTTTCTCAAGTGGTTGTAAACTTTATTCTGTTGAACACAAAAGAAGATATTTTAAAGAACGCTATCTGCTGGGACCTATCAACTTTCAGAATCAGAAAAACAAATATTATGGAGGTTAATGGGTGCCAGCTGTCAGCATTTTTAAAAATATCTTCTATCTTGTTCAACTAAGAAGAAACTCAAATAGGGTTTGAACAAGTGAAGACCTAATCCCAATTCTATTTTTGTACCCCTACCACTTCCCCTTGGCTCTTGAAAAAGAGTGTGAAGGGGAAGGGCTTCAAAATGTACCCCTAAGAAATGGGACAGCACTACAGCACCTGCACACGTCATCAAATGTCATCGTGATCTCTTGCTTTTTAAGAGATTAGACGATGGTGACTGCTGTAGTTATTCCAGTTGTGTTATTTTTTGGCATTTATCTTGAGGAAGTCACTGAAGGCATATATTGTTATCATAACGATCTAATGTGGCAATAAGATCGTAACTATACTGCACATTTACACAGTGGCCATATGCATCTATGTAAACACACCAAAAACAACATTAACATTATAGCAGACACTGTAAAAAGGTCATTTCCAGCCACTAGACATTACTGACAGGGTATTCGAATGTCATCAAGTGTCAGAATGTTGTGGAACTGCTGTACAGGAGTTATGATTATGGATTATACATACCGAAATTTAGCGTTTTTTATTTTAGCAGGTTTTTTTTTTTTAATGACAATAAATCACAAACGCGGTTATGAATGTATTAAAACATATGCTTGTTTGTTGTAAAAATTTGTAATACTGACAAAAAAATACTCATTTGTGGATCTCCTTACTTCTGGCTACAGCTACGCTGCCGTTGTGGCTGATGTATTCTGGGAAATTTTCTTACCCCTTGGAGTGTGGTGCTGAAAAATTTCCATTCTAAGGGGTATCTACCCCTTACCCTTAGCCCTACGCCTTCAAGTTAAAGAGAATTGGGACACCTCATCCCTTCACATAAACGCGCAAAATGAGGAGTAAGGGGAAGGGCTAAGGGGTAGAATTGGGATTGGGCTTTAATGATAACAGAATAACATTTTTTTAAAACTGCCCCTTTAAATGGCTATGAATCTCCCGGCTCAGTAGGGGGTTTTCACACCTCTAGTTTGAAAAAGTCAGGAAAGTGGGAGTGTTGAGTGGTGAAAGAGGGAAGTGTTTGCGTGAAAAATTGAGTTTCATTAAGTGCAAAACTGCTGATTTTCACACTGGCAACACAAACACAGACCCAGGGGAGATGAACAGTGATTTGGAGAGCAGAATTTACAGCATATCTGAGAGCTGTGTAAAAGTGGAGGATTTTTGAATCCATAATATTGTAGTAATATTTCCGTAAACTTAGTAACTAAATCATTTTAACTTGGGTATGTCTTTTAAACACTGAAAGAGTACTGCTGACGATACTAACAAACTTTGCCATCTGAATAAACATAAACATTGGACACTGATCACACACCTACCAAATCCATAGAGACAAGACAATCAACACCAACTGGAAGCGCGTCTTTTTTAAAAGAAGACAAGCGGCAAATCCAGATTTCACCATTTTTAGATTTGAAAAGCTCTCGGGTAAAAAATGTTCCTTACAAACATATTTTTGTTGCGTGTTAGCAGACCACTGTAATCCACAAATGTGTGTCCACACGCAAGCTGTGCTCTCATTGCGGGGAAATGAAAACAAAACCTCCATTGCGGCACATTTATAAATGCAACACTGACTGCCCATGTCACAGTTCTACTACTATTTGTTTGAATTATGATTGGCAACACAACTTGGCATCTCTCAGAACACTGTAACAGATAAAAGAAGTCTTAAAAGCTATATCATGCATATTAATGAAGTTGCATCTTGTTCACAATAGAGCCTGCTGATTGGTTCCAACCAAATCTTTCTCATGAATTAATGAACAGATGTGCTGAAAACTGAATGACGTCACTTTATACCTGCTGGTGCAGACGGCCAATCTCCATGCTGGATTTTACACAATGATCTTATCTCCGTGATGTTGCTTTAAAATTTATTTTTAAACAGGAAGAATGAATTTGCTCTAAACAACACAAAAACAACCAATTTTCACTTTTTAATGAAATGTGTGTCCCAATAGTGTTTTTAGCAGTGTGAGACATGTATATGACTGTCAACATCTCAAAAAATGTGTTTTGGTGTTTCCTGACCATCTAAACAGGAATGCATCTCTTCTGATCACTTGTGTTTGGGTTTTGAAGTAAATGGAAAAATATATTATGGATACAAACTTTGACATTTCCTTTTTTCCCCACTGGAATTACAAATATGTTAACAGCCATTTTTGCCATATTTAAAGTTATTTGTTGCATATATGACATATATTCAGACCCCCTAGTTTTTCGAGATTTCGCAATTGCTGAATCCAATGCATTTTTTTTGCGGTCCTGCAAAGTTCTTAATTTAAACGCAAAATAATCGCAAAAAATAAATACAAGAAAATACAAGTAAAACCATTTTCACAAATTATATTTATTTCACTTTGCAATAAATTGTTTTATGTGATTTATGCACGTTGCGCACGCAGCGCACATGATGTATTTGAGTATCTTTTGAAAAATGGCATCTTGCAGCTTGTGCAACAAGATCTTAGACCACAGAAGAAAGTCTACAATTGACTATCATTAAAGTGGAATCAAACACCAAAGCCAAACAGAACAATGGGACAGACAAAGAAGCAAGCAGCTTACAACGAAGCAGGTTGGTTCAAGGATTACATTGAAAACATATGATTCGATTTGCGCCTTCTGAGTGGTTTTCGGGACACAGCGGCTTTTGCTGTCAAAGGCAAGTGGTGTTTAGAGGATTTTGCCAACAAACAGTTATTTATTAGGCCTGTAAGTGTGTTTGTCAATGTAATAAACTTTTCAGCACTTATAAGGAGATTGACATCATTCTCAGCCAGTGACGTCACGTTCTAAACATTCAACCTGCATTCTCATAAAGCTCAACAGTTCTCTTTCAGTTTAGTCAGTTCTCTCTGTGTTGCTGTTTGTACTTGACCAAGGTGAGTTCAATACCAACAGTACAAATGGAGCTACGCCAATTTCACAAAGTCCGCTTTGTGAAGCTTCACTCGGGCCCGTCTATGCTGTAGTTCTTCACGGTTTGTGTATGTAAAACAACATTGCGAAGAATATTGCGTGTTTGTTGCTCGAAATGTGCCGCCGAGCAACATTCCGGGTAATCCGGCACGGACTGGCGCCCGGTTAGCTTGTGCACTCCCTGAGGCGAGGCAGCCGTGCACCCTAGGCAGGGTGCAACACGGAGCTCTGAGGACCCTCAGGGAAACACGGGAGTCCGGTATAGTGGGACCCGCTGCCAGTGTTATGGTGGGTGGGAGCAGCGTGGCCCACTTTAGCTTCTATTTTAAACTATAGTTTCAAACTTTAATTTACTGTAGTTTAAAATAGACAATAGGGCTGATGTTGTTTTGTTTTTCAGCAGGCGGGTTGTTGAGCAAAGAGGCCTTCAATACAACATGCTCAAGACTTATTTATTTAACCGCAGACCTTTACTGAATTAACATTGGTGGGAATATGGTATAACATGGTGGGAAGGTTGGAACTTCATCAGTTTATCTGAATCCGGTCAAATGTTTTTTCAATTATAGAAACAGATTTAAGAACACACAGTGTTAATGAGAACTGATGATAAACTGTTAACAGGCAGAATCACTGAAGAAACAGTACAGTTTTAGTACATCTTAATCCACTTTTCATCACTTGAAAAATACCTAATGCGGGTGAAGGGCTTTTTTATTAAATCATAACTCTGAAAAATGTGTGAGAAAGAAATGATTGCACATGAAATCATATGAATTATATTTTGCAACAGCAACTTAAACGACACTCAGACATATTTTACAACAGACTCACAAACCCCCTCCACCCCAGTGGGATTCCCAGTGAACTACTCTATGAAAGCAAATGCAGTGAGTTTGCTCATTTCTTTACTTATCAATGATATCAGAAAGGCAATCAACTCATCCAACCAGCCAAGTTGTGTCGACATCAAACAGGCTCAACCACACCTCAAAATAATAACAATCAGTATTAATTATGTGAAATCCAAGTATGAACTTGTGTAATTTGCATTTGTTTCCATGTGTTAATATTTATATTGGAACCCAGTAAACATTAATATCTTGTTTTGTTGCGATTTACTTCAGCACATGCCTTAATGTTCATGTTTGCTCAATAGGCTGAAAGTAGATGGTCTTTTCAGACTGTTTAAATGCATTTAATCACACACATACTCAGCAGTTTGATGAAATGCATTTTCAACTGCATTTGAAAGTGGTCAAATGTGGACAACAGTAAAGTGTTTCAGACCCTGTTTACATTTGTTATTTAGTATTGTCCATTTTTGATTGGATTGATGGCATCTTAAAGGCACAGTTCACTCATTTACATGTCTCACACCCTTTTGAATTTCTTTCTTTTGACAAACACAAAAGGAAATAGTTTGAAGAATGCTGGACTTCTATACTATTTGTTTTCCCTGGATGTCCAACATTCTTCAAAATATATTCGTTTGTGTTAAGACTAAATGTTTAGAACCACTTGAGGGTGAGTAAATGGTGAGTAGATTTTTTTTTTTTCGTAAACTATCCCTTTAATATCAAGTGTAAAACGAGATTTATGGTATTCTAAATGCAGAAAGTGAGAGAATAAAACTCCTTCTGTTAAAATTTGTCTGTTTGTTTTTCCAGGATTGAGTCCAGTGACATTCCGTTGCTTGCAGCAGTGGCCAGCACACATTCACCTTACGTGGCCCAGATCCTTCTTTAAATGGACCAAGCAAGACTTACTTAATTTTAAGGACCAATCAGAATGTGTTCCTGTTCTGCACGGACCAGCAAGGATCTGATTCCTATCAGATGACCACACCAATCACAATGCACTGTGCTCGACAACCAATCAGAGCTCATGTCCAGCCTTAATCTACCAATCAGAATGCCTCGTATGTCCAGCTGACAGTCTTTTGTGTGTGTGTGTGTTCATGTGTGAATCTATAGACTGAATCCTGCTGTTAATGCTCTTTTAAAATTTAATCTCATGTTTTATTCGAAAGGGAAGACTGAAGAAAGCAGATTATAGACGGAAAACTAAATTTTATCCAAATGCACAATAA
Organism: Danio tinwini; assembly: GCA_903798205.1. Classification (NCBI taxonomy): domain Eukaryota; kingdom Metazoa; phylum Chordata; class Actinopteri; order Cypriniformes; family Danionidae; genus Danio; species Danio tinwini. Next base: position 7,934,543 of record CAIGQZ010032649.1, on the reverse strand, counting down.
TTTATTGTTCTAGGAAGAGCATGAGAAGCATGTTTACACCAGGAGCCAGAGTTTGTAGCATTTGTGAGACTTTGCTCGACTCAGACGAAATTATTCACTCAAAATTAGATTTTTAAAAATGCACTCCCCCTCATGTTGTACCAAGTCTGAGGATTTTCCTCTTTTTTAAAAAGATATCCTGGACACTTGTCTATAAAATGAAAGCGAAGAATGATAGGTGCTTAGATAACATCGAATGAGATTTTTAAAGTCAAGATCTTCTAAAGTCAAGACTTTGACCGTAAATGTCAGTGAGTTTTTGTTTTGTTATCTAAAAAAATCCCGTAGATTTGGAACAATATGAGATTGAATATGACTCATTTTAATGTTTGACAGAAATAATTCAACAGAAATTAAAAGGAAAAAATTCAATTCCATCTGACCAACTGGCGCAAGCATAGCTCTGAAATCTTAATCTACTATATTGAAATGTTATTTATGAATAACATAAATTTGGTCCTGAAATAATTATTTCACAATGTCAGTTTTTGGAATTTGATTGAATCAATCAATTTTTATCGTTTCTAGCCCAGTGTGATCTTAAGGTGTTTTTCAAATCCCTAATTTAAATATTATTTAATTATTTTCAGGCATTATTTCTGAATTTGTGTGTGTGTGTGTGTTGTATGGAATGACAGTGTGTGCTTCAATCTCAGAAAGATGAGAGAATGTTTACATAATTGAAGGAGAGGTATATTGAACGGTGTTACTGTTAATGGACAGCCCACAGATTGTGGATTGCAGTATTAATCTGGTGCTACTGTTTTATTAAAGGCTTACAAATGCACATGCTCACTTTTACGGTCTGTCCTTGCGAATGCTTTATATTTCAGTGGTGTACAGCATTGTAAGTCAAACGTCACAGCAATAGAACCCCAAGTTTGTGACAAGTTTTTGTTTATTGTTCCACATTAAAAACCTAGCGAAAGATGATTATTTTTTGATATTTTTTCACAGAATACTCTACCTCAAGTGAGAGATCTGAAAGTGGGCCTGATGAAGTGAGTTTATGGGATTAATTAGTTAGTATCACACATCAAGAATGCAGCGTGCTGATGTCGTCAGAGCATTTTAGTTTAAAACAAGCGTCTTATACAGGTGTAAACGTCCCTTGTGAATTTCTGTACTGAAAATAAATGTAAATGTGAGGTTGGAATTTGGAACACAAACATTTTGCTACTTTTAGTAGTCTTTTTTGAGGCAAACAGATGTTTTCTTTTGGTCTGTTCTGTGCATGGTGTTTACACTTCAGGTTGAATGTGTTTGAGTATTTTGTCTGTGACACTAGGATGTTGATAAGATCTAAACTAGTGATGAATAAACAAATTGCCAGGAACTCTGCTTTTTTTGTTACATGTCTTCTTTCTTTATTCTCCCAGGGGGTTAGGATTGTGATTATATAGTTAAAATTTAGGTTTTTTATTCATGAGTGATTTTGAGGCAGGGAAATAAACTTCTGAACTATAATCATATTGTTTTAGAGGTGTAATGTAGTTTAGTTATTTTATACAGTGTTTAGAAATGTTTATGTGGGCTTATTGACCTTTAAGTTGCAACATTTGCACACAACATTTACTACATTACAACATTTTGCGCACATTGTTAGTCTTTATGTTAACAATTAATCTTTGCAATACTCTGAAAAAAATTTACTTTGTTTTGGGGATTTTTTAATAAAAATGACAATCTAACCATTTACTTCTTTTGAGGCAGATATTAGCCATGCTTTCCTAGCAAAATTACAGTCATCAGTGTAAAACAATCCTGCAGAAATCATTCTAATATGATGATTTTATATTCAAGGAACTTGTCTTATTGTGCTGAAATATAGATGTGCTGCCCTGGAGCCTACCTTTTAGGTGTTTGTGTCAGATATGATTCATTTACAAGGAGGTGAAAGAAAATGTTATTTTGAGCAACAAGCTAAATGCTGTTCGTCAAAGACCTGTTTATTTCTCAAGCCACTATAAAGTTTGTCTATAACCTTTTATTTTGTAGTTTATTTGCTGTTTTCATACCGCCCACGCTCCGGTAAAGTAGGTGGCGGTAATGCATCTTATCGTTGTATGTCGACCGCCATTAAAAAAAGAGGAGGAAGAAGAGACTGCGGTGGGGAGCGAGACGCGCCTGGGCAGCTGATTCTGCCTCCCGTGACTGTGTCTATTGTACGTCTCCACAGGCCAATATCTCTCATAACTGTCATGGGCAGATGTTGTACGGATTTCTGGATGGTATCGGAGAATAAACCCCGAAATCCCTGAAGACGCGTGAAATAGAGAAGTAAGTGTCTTTTTGGACTATGTGAGATGTGAGCTAGCCGCTAACAGTGTAGTATTTACCTTCCAGAATAACTAGCGTTACTTCCCTAATGTATTATTTATTACAGAATTCAACTATTAGCTTCTGTATTATATTCGCTTCCACATTTTGTTTTTATTGTTGGGATGTACAGTGTGTGTTAATAAGCTTACAAAGACAAGTCGTCTCTTTGTCTTAGTGAGGTTTACATGAGGATACGTTGTGTTTAATAGACTAACGTTAAGGATTCAGCTTGTGAAAACTGTATATATTATACGTTTGCTTCGGAATTTAGTAAATTATTCTGCTTTCTGTGGTTTAATGGAAGCTCAATTATGTGCAGTTAACTTTACCAGAAATCACCATGGTAACCACTAACCAGGGCCCGGTTTTTCAAAAGGTTTAATCCTGATAAAATTGATCCGGATTTAGTCATTCTTTTTTTGCAATCCGTGATCACGTAATCCAGCTTACTTTTTGAGCCAGTTTTTCAAAGCAATATCGGATTGGATCAATCTGATCCGGATAGGAACTTTTCAGGATCATTAAATCTGGATAATCAGTGGTCAAACAGGATAGGAAATCACAATGTAGAACTATAGATATTTAAAAGAGCAACAATTAAAATAGCCAGTGTGGGGTCAATATAACTTGATTTTTATTTGAAATGAAAACACACACATTTAAAAAAAAAAAGTTTCAAATATAGATGTATTGAATTAAAAAAAGGACTTAATGCCAAAAACTCCGCAATAATATTAGACTTCCTCATCTGATGTGGAGAGACCAGCTTGTCTGAGCGTAACCTTTAGGAGGCGAATCTCAAGTCCGGCCTTGGTTTGCTGCAGTTTGGTCTTGAAGCTGTGCTTTTGCCCTTTCAGTCTCTTTTTGCAATTGTTGAAAGTGATTTCAAAAATCAGTGATTGCCATTCTTTGCATTTTTTTGGTTATTCTGTTAACATTGCATACCTCACTAATAAATATTCTAAAAACAAAAATATTTTCCATTGTGATGAGTATATATATTTTAATTAGTAATAGAATAAAATTTATAGTTTTTGGTCAATTTTGACAGCTGTCTGTGGGATTATTTTATGAGGCCAAACTCTTTCTACTTTGCTGTTGGCCTATACTGAAAGGCTGAATACGTTAAAGCCTACCTCATGGATAAACAAATACAATTAAAACCTTATTAATAAATAGGATCTCTTGTAAGATACTGCTGCATGATCCAAATATAGTATTATTTGATACATTTTTAAAGTTTTCATTACATTTTGGGCATGAAATCCATGCTGAATCCACTTTTCTGATGGGATCAGTTTAATCCAGATTTTTTGGGTCAAAGTGATCCAAATCCTACAAAAAAGGTCTGAAAAACCCAAACTAAAGGTTTGATCTGGATCAAAACCAATATTGCATTACGTGATCTAATCCAATTATGTAATCTGTTTTTTCTTTTGAAAAACCCATTTTGAAGATTTGATCCAATCCGTTACCTAAAATCCTAGTGGATTACTTTTGAAAAACAGGCCCTGAGCTTCCTCTGTCCAGTTATTTTTTAACTTCTCTAGTAGCTGAAGTAATTACAGTTAAACTAGAGATACCAGATAGACTCTCAAAAGCTATGTAGAACAGATTCATTTTAAATTGCAGCAAATTAATGTGGTGGTTGCGGAGACAATTTTTAATGGGACCTTTTAAATGAGATGAACAAAAATTTATGAATCGAATAATAATTTTGAATTGAATAATTATTAAAACAAAACAACTAAAAACAGCAATTATTATTATTATTATTATTAACATAGAGGTAAAGTTGGTTTTATATTCGGATATTCAGACATTCTTCTTAATAATATAATTTCAGAAAATTATTTTTCACAAATTCTAAGGAGGGAAATCATATAAGCAATGATTGTCCAATGATTATCAAAGTACAACATTGTTCACAGTCAATTAGATAGTGTTAATGTTGTTTTGAAGTCATACTTGCATGCTAATTCCAATCGAATATTCAAAGTAACATGGTAAACAATATAGAGACTTCTAAATGAACGAGTATGCAAATATAAAACCAACTTTATCTCTATACATTTTATATGTGTAAATATGACGTAAACTAAATTTTTTATCCAAAGTGTTTTGAGTAATTCCAGCACTATGGATGTGACATTTGCAGTAAAAACTCAAACGTAAACTCACATAGAAAGTATATGTTAACATTATATTGAAAGATCTGTTTATAATTTCTAAAGCAACTAAGCAGAGTTATGAGAATATTAACCTGTAAACATATTCTATGTTTTAAATGAGGAATATAAACATGCGTTATGGATGTGACCAAAAAGTCTGCGAGTTTACAACTTTGTAGATATTTTGAGAATTAAACTGCACAACTCAAAAGAAACAATACTAATCAAAAGGATAAGATTTGTCTCACTATATAACTAGGCATGGGCCGGTATAAGTTTCTGGCGGTATGAAAACCTTGGATAAAAATACCACGATTTCACGGTATTGTGATTACTGGGCTAACATAAAAAGTTTTTTAATGTCTGGGTAAAAAAAACACACAACAAAGCTTTTTTTTCCCCAATTAAACACAATTTATTTTATTTTAAGAAACAAAAATAATATTTTGAAAAAGTAAACATCTCAATCTAAATAATTAAAATAAACCATTGACTGCTCTCTACATTAGTTTCAAAAACACAGATTTCTATACACATTTACACATAAAAAATTACATTAAAAAACCTTACATATACCTTGGGGACGGTACAACAGAACATTTTAGTGGTATTAAAACCTTGACTTTTTCAAACCGCGGTAAACCTTGAAATTGATTTTTGTCCCATGCCTATATAAACAAAAATGATTGATTTTATTTTATTTTACATTTTTCCGTTTATAAAGAAAAAGCTTGGTTATGGATGTGACACCTCACCAATATGTGAACAGATGTGAAACAGATGTGAAATTGGCACTTGTGTGATTTTGGTAAATCAAGTATAATTGTTTGAAAACATTGACAGATATATTTTTGGGTATTTTTACAGCTCTGTAAAATACAAGCCTAAGCAAACAATGTAGAAAGAGTTTCACTATTTTGGTGAAAACTTGATTTTATTATGGGAAGGTTGACATTTATATGGAATTGCTCATTTGCAAAAAAAGAAACAAAGTAATTTGTCAAAAAGTCAGAAATAGCTGATGCAATAATGCGCAATGACAGGTTTTTTAGACACCTAAATTAGGAAACAAGCTCGTAAAGAGAAGCATTGATATGTACGACAAAAAAGCCCTAAATAACAAGACTCTCTCTACTTTTTCATTAGCTCAGAATAGGCATGGGCCGGTATAAGATTCTGACGGTATGATAACCTTAAATAAAAATATCACGGTTTCACTGTATCACGGTATTGTGATTACTGCTCTAAAATAAGTTATTTTTCAATTTCTGGGTAAAAACCAACAAAATTTTCCCCCTTTTGAAAAAATAAGATTTAAAGTATTTTGGAGCAGTAAACATGTCAGGCTAAATAATTCAAATGAATCCTTGACTTCTGCTGTCTTCATTAGTTTCAAAAACACAGATTTCTTTACAATTTAAAATGGCATCTGTGAATACCTTTTCTGCTGAAGATACTGTTGTCCTAAAAAACAACAAAATAAATGTAAATAAAATTTTTTTCACATGCCTTAGGAACGGTATTACAGAAAGTTTTAGCGGTTTTAAAACCTTGACTTTTCTAAACCGCGGTATACCTTAAACAGTTATCGTCCCATGCCTAGCTCAGAACATTTGTCACTGCAAAGTTTACCCATTCATTTTAAAGTTTGATTTGCATATTTTCAAGACTATGTCAATTATGTTTGTAGCTTTAAGATTACTTTTATTTAATTATTGATTTTGGATCACAGATTGGATCAAATCTTGGAAATAGGGTTTTTCAAAAGTAACAGAGGGATTTTGGATTAAGGTCAGACCATGTAATCCAATCTTACATTTGATTTAGATCAAACCTGCCCTTTGGGTTATTCAAAACTTTGAACTCAGATTGGGATCTATTTGACCCAAAAAAACAGGATTATCCTGATCCCATCAGAAGGGTGGATTCAGTTGTTATTTTTAAGTGAATGATCACAAACTTAATGGTTACTGATGATATATAAATTCCTTCATATTTGAAGCCTATATGAAGCATGACACATCTAATGAGATATGGTAAACAACAAAACCACATCAAAGCAGTATTGTATTAGAACAAAATAAAAATGTAAAACGTTTGTGGTTTGCAGTGTTGCACTGTTTCTTACCATTTAAAACAAACAATGACTGTTTGTGGCCATTGGTATTTTGCCTACCTGTTGTTCTATGCTAAGCCAGTAGGCTACACTGTTGGTTCCATTTAAGGCTCTGGTAAACAGGATTTGGTAATCCTGAAATTTGGTATTTGGATCACAGCCTTTTAAAAACAGTAAAAAAAGTAAGATAGATCAGTTAATCCTGTATGGCAAAACATGAGAATTCCAAATCTGGACCAATTTGATCCAGATAAAATGTTTTGAAAAACTGGGCCCTGGTGAAACTTATTCAAATATATGATCATAATATTGCTATTAATTATTTTCCCGATATCATGCAGGCCTAATTGTAGTCTTAAGCCTTTAATGACATCTATTCTTCATGTCTTGTCAGGTCATGGATTTCCCGGGGCACTTTGAACAGATTTTCCAGCAGCTGAACTACCAGCGGCTGCATGGACAGCTGTGTGACTGCGTGATCATGGTGGGCAGCCGTCATTTCAAGGCCCACCGCGCTGTGCTGTCTGCCTGCAGTACGCATTTCCGAGCCCTGTTTACTGCGGCTGAGGGAGACGCCAGCACAAGAATGATCCACCTGGACTCTGAGGTGGTGACCGCTGAAGCATTTGCTGCTCTCATGGACATGATGTACACGTCCACACTGATGCTGGGAGAAAGTAACGTGATGGATGTCCTTTTGGCTGCTTCTCATCTGCATTTAAATGCTGTGGTAAAAGCCTGTAAGCACTACCTGACAACGCGCACTTTACCCATGTCTCCACCCGGAGATCGTGGCAGTCAACATCACTCAGAGCAACAGCAAGCAGCGGTGGCTGCCAACTCTCATCTTCAGCGCTCATTTCTGCTGCAGCAGCTCGGCTTGAGCTTGGTTAGTTCTGCCTTGAGTGGGGCTGAAGATGGGGGAACAGGGACCCAGCGGAGAACGGGTGTGGTTTGTGGAAATGGATTGGTGGATCAGCATGGTTCTCACCCAACACGCCGTTTCTTAAAACGCAAACAGCCCCTACCCCTGATCACCTCAGAAAGGGGAAGGCCACGGCTTTCTTCACAGGTGGAGGGTATCGTGGGGGAGTCAGGGGGCCGAGATAGAGGAGAGGAGCTTCTGTCTCCAGATTCCCACAGTAAAATGGTGGACGAGGTGGTCGCTGGCGTTATTCCCGTGGATGATGGAAGTTTACTGGAGCAGGATGAATATCGAAGGGGACTGACCCACGAGGACATGCAGCTCCCGAGCCAGTCAGATGGAGGAAGGGGAACGGGTGCGGAAAAAACATTGCTGCTGCCGCGAAAAGAGGAGTACCCAGATGCAGGTCATCACCATGATGAAGGGATGAAGATGAAGAATGAAGGCGAGGAAGAAGAGCAGCAGCACATGCAGGTCGTGGTGAAGAGTGAGCCACTGAGTTCACCCGAGGCTGTGGATGAGACTAGCGATGTTACCTCACAGGCAGAAGGCAGTGATCAGGTAATTGTATTTAATTCTTAAAATAAAACAGACTCACTGTCCTGCAGAGTTCATTTCCAAACACCTCTGGAAGATTCTAGTGAGTCTGAACATTTTTTTCAGGTTAGTTGTGTTTAGTTAATATGGCTGCAGCATGATCTTACAGTATATTGCAATATGGAAGTAAACTCTTTTCTGTGATTGTTTTAGAACGTTTTAATTAATTTCCCTATGACGAAATGACTAGGAATAATAAACTATCAAGTGTACATAACTATAATAAATACCAGTTTGCAACATCAAGCAGCATAACAAGCTTCTTCTATGGCAAAAAATGAAAGGACCATTATTACGCTATAATGGAAACCATTTTCCCCCACATTCCGGCAGTGATGGAAAAATAACAGAGGGTCACTGCCAATGTTGTTTGGTTTTTGTCTCATATGTTCTAGTATTTAAAAATATATATGTATTTGTGCAAGTTAATTTGTAAACTGAAAGCATCTACCCTAGGGGTGCCCAATCCTGTTCCTAGACCTTACAGTGTTACAATACTGGTATTTTTGTACCAACCGTTACAGAAAATTTAAAAACATCAATTTCCTGCTAACATTTAAGCACTCTTAAGCGAGTTTCAAAGCCATGAATATTGGATGGTCTGACATACGAGTAGGGGTGTCAAAATTAATTGTTTCTTCGGTGCACTGCGATGCAGATGCGGACAATTCGGTATCGGTTCGGTAATAGATCCTAACCGGTTATTACCTACTGACATAATTTATCTCATATGCACCATGTAGCTTACTATGGTGAGAAAGGTGAGTGCGAGTAATTAAAACGCAGAAACTCTGCACAATTCACTGCGTGTGGGTTTGCTAGACAGTCATTTACTGACAGTGAAGTTACAGCCGAAGCCCTTATTTCACAGTGATTGAGAAAATGAAAGAGAATTCAAATTTTCTCTTATTGTCATGTCATAATTTATTTATTTTTTTTATTTATAACAACAAAATATTTACAGTACAAATAAAACAGAATACAGTCCCTACAAGCTAGAGTTCATTTTTAAACAATAAGGAAATTAGTAATTAAATATATAACAAACGCTGGAGAGAAATAAGAGAAAATGAGGGAGTAATATAAACAAAAATGAATAGGCCTATTAAATACAAAGCAATAAGCACAACTTTTAATTTTATTTCTAAAATAAGTGAGCTACACTTTAGAAGTTTCCCAGAAAGAGCAAGGTACATCAATGTCACTTTTGAAACTTGTGCATAAACGGCTAGACAGGAAAAAAATATATATTTTATAATCATATAAATCATTTTCTAATTATTTAATAAAATAGCCATTTAACTTAATTTGTTAAGAAACCTTTAGGGTGGCAGCATCAATGATGATAATTATTTAACTTCAAGTCTGTTATACTTATTTGAGTTAATATTTAGGTTATTCACTAAAATATATAATTTAAATCGTTCATGGAGCTGAATGCAGTAAACAGTCTGTATAATAAAGGTTGAAAATAAACCTGTGCAAACAATCTAGCCTTTATAACCAAATTATTTTACAAAAGATGATACTAGAAGCATGATATATACAAGATAGAGAGGGTATGAAAAAGTTAATTGTTTCTTTTGAAATTTGTGAATCGGAATTTGTCCAATAATAAACCCGAAACACATGTGGTTGTTGTCATACGGTGAACTTGGCCAATCGTGTAATATCGGTGTCATCATCACAGCTCAAGCAGTCGCTCTTCAGATGCTGCACAGGCTGAATCAGTCGTCTGATCTTGCAGCACTGTCGCGGTACTTTGATGCCACATGTGACACTTACGTGGCAACCGTGCAGCATCAATCCAGGCAAAATTTCTTACCGGCATGCACCGCTTTGACTTATTTCAATTGATCTGCATGAAGTCGAACGCACCTTGTGTCACTCATCAGTGAACAATGCCAGAGCATTAGAGCCAATCGCAGCCCTTTCTGTTGAGCGTGTGACCAATCATAGGGATGTAAGAACTCACTCGACAGGGCTCATAGAGCGAGCGGGATTAATATTTACATTTGTTTATTTGCTATAAATGCTCATGTTGTTCTGTTCATGTACTTAAGTTTTTAAAAGTACCGTTCTGACTGTTTGTATTAAAGGACAAAATTGTATTACAAATAATATATAAATATACATTTTTCTTGTGCTGTGAATAGGGATGGGTATTGTTAAGGTTTTAACAGTATTACTACTGTTATCGATATCACTTATCGGTTCGGTACTTTAACGGTACTTTAATGTTAAAAAAACACAAACAAATTGATCAGAATTAACAACACTTTGTTTTATTATTACATTTTTAATGTAAAATAAAACAAAACCAATGATTGTAGATCAAATAAATATTTTTTTCCTGTAAAATAATGTACAATGGTTTGAAGGGAAATTACTTTTAACCATTCTTCTGGAGGAAAATCAACATGTTTGACTTTTCTGGCAGAAGTCGGGACATTTCTTGGTTTATTGTCCTCCCTGCAGTTAAAAATACCCTCTTTGAGTTGTAAAATGCAGTTTAATGAGATAATGTTTATGATTTTCATTAACACATTCACATAAATGAGTTAACAGTGTTTTGGGAGTTAACTGTGTTTTAATACAGTTTTGGAGCATCTTGCAATGTAAAAATAAGCTGTTTTTTATAGTTTCTTATTAAGCATAGTTTATTATTTTGGCTATTCATAGGCTATATTTGTAAATACAGCTGATGTAAAAGCATTTTTTATGTTTAAGATTTATTTAGGCTATGCAGAAAAAAAATACTGTTTTCATTATAACCGAATGTGTGTGTTTATTTAACTATTAATGTTATACTAATTTAGGTGATTAATTGCTGGCGTAACATAATGTGGATGATGTAACGTTACCGTTAGTAGCTAAGCAGTCAAAAGCATTTCATTACTTTTCATTGCAGTTAATGCACATTTGAAAGACACTTTCACTTAGCCAGATTGCTTGCGTTTCCGCTTATACAAGAAAACAACTTGTTGCGTTTGTTGCAACGGACATTGTTGCTGTCCACTCGGGAAATACAACCCATTTGGTTTACTCCGTAAGCTTACGAGCTGTGTGTGCACGCGAGTCTGTGTCGCGAGCTATGTGTGTGCACTAAGCGCGAGCCTCCGCTGAGTGCGCGCACGGCTGAGAACTGTGAAGGCTTTTATACTTGATGCGTTCACCGGAAACACAAGCATTTCTCATGTGAGATTGCCAACTGTGCAGACGAATATCAAATATGACAAATTAGAAAAGGTTGGTCAGTTAAATTATGCTACTGTAAGTAATGTTTATTCAGCAATAAGGCTCCAGTACCGATAACAGAACTGTTAACTTAAATACTTTTGTCTTAAAATTTAGCACCAATACCTATAAAGTACCGAGTTTTGGTACCCATCCCTAGCTGTGAAGTAAAATGTCACATTGTGTATGGAAAGCATATAGGGATATCGAATTGAACCCAATCGATGGCATGATAATCGTAACTGAACCAAACTGTGAGACCAATGTAGGTTCACACCTCTACATACGAGTGACCCGCTGATGGATTGCCTAATCTTCGTGGCTTTGAAATGCTCCAGTGTACATGTATCTGTGTTTGCACTTGGTGAACAGCAGTGAAGTGTGGTGAACTGATGACCTCCACGACCAATCACAGTCATTTCTCAACAGTGCTGAGATGTTATCGTTAAATAAAAAAAAATTCATTACCGAAATTCCAGCATTGTGACAACACTACTTACTTCAGCTGCAACCTTGATCAAATGCACAAATCTAGTGCAAGTGCACTACCAAGTGCTCCTTCAGATCCTACTTAGGATTCTGATCAGGGTTGGAGCTAAACTCTGCAGCAAGGTAGGTCTCCAGGAACAGGATTGGGCACTCCTGATCTACCGAATAACACTACATGGTAAACTTAGTTGCCACAACACACACTCTTGTAAGGTTTACTTTCACTTTTGAACTCGCATGAATTTATGCGTTTATACCTTACCTCTGGGTATGGGATAAACATTACAGAACAGTGACTTTGTATGAATAGGGCACCCATAAACGAACTTGCAAAGAACTTAACATGATGTTTTCTCAGGTGGAGCCAGTTGGAGAAAAACTGGAGCTCAGTCCAGAGTGCAGCGAGCGCAGCTTCTCTGATCCGCAGCCCAGCTCTGAGCTGCTGATTAAAGCAAACAAGGGACTAGGAGCAGCAGAAGACCGAAGAGGAGAGACGTTATCCTGCAGTGAAGCTCTTGAGTCGTCTTCTGGATTGCACATCACTAGTTTCCTCAGCACCAAGGCCTTTATTGGCAGAGGGTTGTCTTCAAATCATGCCAGTAGTGTTGACAGTGTTCCTAACACCACAACTGGAGAATTTCATGCAGACCACGATTCTGCTCGCTTTTTCCTCCCGAATGACTCCATCAACGCTGCATCTTCCTCTCTGCACCTCCTTCCAGGCGAGACCCAGGTCTGTTCTGACCTGCAGCCAGAGTCCCTTCTCGTACGCCCGCTGCATGATGGAATAGCAACCTCCTCCTCATTAGGGACGTCCCGTGGTGGATCGGTAGATCAGCTTGCTCTTGAGTTCCAGCGCAACATTTTGGGATTACAAACGTTCCCTCATTCGTCTAGAGGTGGAGGTGGTGGTGGTGGTGGTGGAGGGTGCCAATCATACCGGCGCATCGCTCCTAAAGCTCCTCCAGGAGGAGCTTCAATGCTTATGGACGGCCCTCAGCAACATGACGCTGCCTCCTCATCCTCTTCCTCAACAATGCTACTCAATGGAGTCAACTTTGAGAGTTCTGTCCCCATAGTTCAAAACAGTGGCAGCTCCAACTTGAACCCACTTCCCCAGTTGACCAGAGCCTCAGCAGATGTTCTGAGTAAGTGTAAAAAGGCGCTTTCTGAGCACAACGTGTTAGTGGTGGAAGGTGCCAGAAAGTACGCCTGCAAGATCTGCTGTAAGACCTTCCTCACTCTGACGGACTGCAAGAAACACATCCGGGTTCACACTGGTGAGCGTCCGTATGCCTGCCTGAAGTGTGGCAAGCGCTTTAGTCAGTCCAGTCACCTATACAAGCACTCCAAAACAACCTGCTTACGGTGGCAGAACAGTGATATGTCTAACGCCCTGCTCTAATTCAGGCACTTTAAAGATGCCATACATGGGCGACTGGCCACCAGTCAGTTTCTGACTGTTCTCACTGTAATGTATTGACAGACATGTACACTATAGTATCATATCTACCATTGTGGTGGCTGTGGTAACTTTTTTGGTTTTATTAGTATAGTATGATTGTTAGCATACTTTCAATTAACATGCCATTGATGGCACACATGATTGAGATAGTTCTCCTTAATATGTAGTTTCAAACCTGTATGGCTGACTTCTGCTGAACTCATATTTGTTTGTAATGTTTTACATTAACAATACAGTTGTAGCGTTCTTGAAAATACCAACGTTAGTGTTAGGCAGTGGAATATATGTTGCATCAGAATTATCTAAGTTGATGATCTGGTCATATTTTGTCCACAAACCATATCAATCTTCAAGGGATAGTTCACCCAAAACTGAAAATTCTGTCCTCATTTACTCGCCACCAAAAGAAGATATTTTGAAGAAAGCTGTAAGCTAGTAACCATTGACTTCCACAGTATTTGTTTTCATACTATAGAAGTCAAAGGTTACCAGTTTTCAGCTTTCTTCAAAAAAAAAAACAACTACTTTAAAGAAAGAAACTCATAAAGGTTTGGAACCATGTGAAGGTGAGTACATTTTCATTTTTGGGTGAACTCTCACTTTATTAAATACTATTAAGTTTGTATGTAAACATTAATAAGGGTTGCATAACATCAAGGAGGCCGGGCAGTGAAAACTTCTTATATTCAGATGTGGATCGTCATTAAGTAGCTTTTCTTTTTTCTTTTTTCATTTTAAAATGGTTCTAATAGGAGATTGGTCTCGCACTGAAAAGTTGGAATTAAGCAAAATTAAGGGGTAGTAACCGTTGATAATAAATGCTCGCCAGGAGTGACTAAAATATAGGTTGAGTAGAAATCATTTCATTTCATCATTTCATTCTTAAACCATCAGGGATCTTCAGTGAATCTCCATATTTTTTCAGAAAGTCTTACAAGGTATCAGACCTTCCTCTTTAGCCTATAATTCTTAATAAGTGGGCATCATGTTTTAGATGGTTCACCTTTACTAAGTGTCTGAGAATCAGATTTTTTGTACTTTGTCAAGTTCTTGAAAAACAGTGGCAGTTTCAATACTATTGGATCCTTCATGTGGGCATTTAATAATTTGTGACTTTTCAGTGGGTGTTAAATTTTTATTTTTGAGACATTTTCACTGAATTTGAAGTGAGTTTTCACTCCCAGTCCTTGTTGACAGTTCTGCATGCCTTTTAACTGTCTATCTACAAAGTGAATAGTGGTTATTAAGATGTATTAAATTTGGAAAAAAAAAAATTGGCTTGAGTAAAAAAATAAAAATGACCAGAATATCAGTTTGAATAATATGCCTCCAGTGTTCGTCACACAGGTTTGGAATAACATGAGAGTAAATGACAGAATTGTCATGTTTTGGTGAAGTATCTCTTGTAGTTTCACTGTGAAAAGGTTTTGTTTTTATTTTAATAATGGCCATTGAGAGTTCTGCTTCATGTGTGTCAAGAGTTGGTCAGAACCTCAGTAGCTGAATCCTACATCAGGACGATCAGAAACTTTGCTGTTTATTTCCTCTGTGGAAGTCAGATGTTTGAGGTCTATTGTTAGTTTGAAGTGTTTTAGTTTCTGATGCATCAGAATCATTTCTAGGTGCATGTTTATGCTAGTAGTTCTCAACAGCTCAGTGGCCCTTAAAATGACTGAAATTTATTGGGGAAACCCAAACAATTTTTTGCAAGCTAATGCAGAAGCATGAAATCAGATTGTGAGTGAATCCAAAAAGTCTTTTATCCTCCTCCTTTTCCACTGTATTCACATCACCTTGTCCAGCACTGTTTTAGCATACAGTTACACAGATGTTGGCATGTTGCTAAGCAAACATAATTGCAATGTTAGGTAATTAGTGTTCATTCTTTTTTTAACATTATAATAATTTTATATAAATAATCAACCATGTTGGAAGCATATAGTTCACTCAAAATATTAATTCTGTCCGATCTTTGGTTACTCACTCGCCATTTTTTCCATAACTGTTTGAGTTTCTTTTGAAGAATGTTGGAAATTGATAGCCATTGACACTCATAGTTTATTTTCCAGCTGTGAAAGTCAATGGCCACTGTTTTACAAATATTCTACAAAATATCATCTCTTGCGTTTAATAGAAAAAAAAGAAACTTCAAATTAAATGTAAAATGGTGAGTAGGGTTTCATTTTTTTAAGCAGCCTATCCTTTTAAAATAGTCTCTTAGTCACCCTTCAGTTTTGAACACTAGCGTGTGGTGGAGTGCATAATTCACAAAAAGAGTAGCAAACCAGATTCACTGCTGTTACACTTTTATTACAATTCATTTTGAGTCCAATTTGAGCCTTGCTGCCTGGATAACTTTAAGCTAAATAAACACTATTTTTATAATTGTTGATCTAACGACTAATAATTGTTTTCAATGGACAGCAATCATTGTTCGATTGATTTTTCTTTTTTTTAATTTATTGATTTTTTTTATACATAAATGGATAAGGTGCCAAATTTGAAAAAGAAAATGTACCCACTATTTACGGGCCCTCAAGCGGTTCCAAACCTTTTTGAGTTTCCTTCTTATATTGAACAACACAAAATAAGATATTTGTTGGATAGATGTATATGAATTTACTTCTAGACTGTTAGAAAAATTACAATTTGTAAAGTATGAATATCAGTAATATGAATGGAATTTGGATACACTACATCGGCCAAATTGTCATTATCACATGATCTACTTGGGTCAGTTGCATCGCTTCACTTTCATTTATAAGTTCTCTGAAGTGTCTTTATTGGATAGTAAAGTGGCTATTGGACATTCTCTTCAAAATCTCACCGTTTTTTTTTTTTTTATGAATTTGTACTTATTGCTAGTATTTGATTTCTGATGCAGCATGAATCATTACTGTTCATAAGCGCCACCTGCTGGCAGAGAGTGAACCTGAATCTCATTTAGCCCCATTCTACAATGAAATTAAACTATTCCACACATTGTCAGAAAAGTGGTTAATCCGTACGAATCCATACGAAAACTTTAATTTTTATAGTTTTAAAAGGAGGCAGTCCCCCAAACCTTACCCCTGATTGGGAGATGAGCAAATCATATTAAAATGTATTAAATAAATCATACAAATTAGCCACTAAATAAAAATGTTACAAACTGGCATGAGATCGCATTGTTTCATTTAGATCATCTGTTGTTTCGTTCAGACGTTTTATGTAACTGGTCAATACTCAGCAAACTATTTTGTGTTTGATAGACGTCTAATAGACATCTAAACCTAGACTGCTTGGCTTAAATAAGGTTTAGCTTAGGCTGTCAGTGACAATCTAATTGACATCTAAGAATAGCCCAAAACTACACTAGTCGTCAAACAGACAGATTAGACAGACTTTATATGTGTAGTCATTCATTTCTGTTTATTTGATGACTAGTCTAGTTTTGGCCTATACTTAGAAGTCTATTAGATTTTCCCTGACAGCCCAAATTTAGCCTTGTTTTAGCCAAGACGACTATGTTTAGATGTCTATTAGACATCTTTTAAAAACAAAAAAATGCTTGCTGAGTAGTTTCACAAAACTAAGTCAGATCATTCTGTTTTTGATTCATATTTTGAGATTATTTAGCTCAGTTTAGATTAATGCTGCATCATATTTTTTGTCGATGATTAAAATGCGGTGGCTGCCTCTAAATTTACACTGTAGAAAAATTCTGGGTCACACATAATCGATTTGTGTTGGGACAACATGAAGGAATTAGTTTGACTTATTAGTTTTTAAACATTTAAGTGGATTGAACATAAAACAAATAAGTTTTCCCAAAAAACCCTCAAAAGTTGTGTTGTTTCAGTTCAATTTAAATAAGTATTTTAAACAAACAGCTGATGTCATTTTTTGAGTGTAAATGGAAAGAGCACAGGCAAAGCCTTTGTTTATATGAAAATATTTATTTTATTTGTGTACCTTATTAGATTCAGGATTAGTTTTACAATTTTAGATTTGTTTAATTATATATCATTTTCCCAAAGAAACATGCAGCAATAGCATATTAAAATGACACCTTCTCATTTACAGTATAATGTCTTCAATCTTATTTTGGTAAGAAAATGAAATAGTGATATCAAAATTGTGAAGTGTATCAAATTTTAAGTTCAGTGAATCAATACATCCGTACCTTTGACCTTCTGGTGCACAGAGAGAATGAAAAACAGCGAATCATTATGTAAAAATGGCACCTTCAGTCTTTTTAGGCTTTAATGTTGAATGGTTTGTGGAATATACTGCATACTAATCAAATAGAATTTTACCAATGGACCATAATGTTGTTCAGTCATTGTGTTAGTGGTTGTTTATGGATCCTGTTAACTAATGTAATAGTCTTGTCCTAGTATTTTGTGAAGAGTGTTGTGTTGTTTTCTGTGTTGTGTTTGGTGCTGGAACTGTTAAATAGTCAAACTAAATATTACTGTTAAGATTTACTGTAGAAGCTGCTTTTATAAACACATTCCAAACTGTAAATAAGCTCTCTTTAGCGAGTCATGTTTTGTGACATGTTTAATTTAATTTTTGACTGCACTGTAGTAATGCCTTTGCCTTTATGGTAAATATTGCCCCTGTATGAAACAATACGGTTCTCAAGGAACCCAAAAGATTCTGATTATCAAAAAACAAACAAAAAAAGCTAATCATTTACCCTAGCGAATAAATTAATCGGAAGCAAAATGGAGACATGCAAGTCTTTAAATGATTGTACTTCATTCTTTTCAGCTTATTAATGCGTATTGTATGTCTGTGCCTGAGTGTTATTTTTTTCTTCTTTGTGTGAAACATTGAAGACTTGTTCTGTCACAATGGTCCTAGTGTAAACAAGTATCACAAACTACACAAATGAAGACCTTAAATGTATGTACATATTGTGTTTTCTGTGACAGTAGTCATTATTTCTTCCGAGAAATGAAATCGCTAAGGAAGAAAAACAACTGCCTTATGTTTTTTTTTTGTGTGTGTGTGTGTGTGACATTACACTGAGATCTAGAGATGCCAAAAGTGAAGGAATTAATGTGAGTCAGTGTGATGGTTATTAATTGCACATTGTTAGAGCACTCCTTTTTTCTACTGGCTTAAAAAAAAGAAAGATTTCAGTGAATAAAATCATGACAAATGGAAAATGTTCACTCTGTCATTGATTGATTGAAAAAGAATGACTTAAAGCAGGGGTGCCCAAAGTTGGTCCTGGAGGGCTGGTGTCCTGCAGAGTTTAGCTCGAACTTGCCTTAACACACCTGCCAGGACATTTCTAGCATATCTAGTAAAGCCGCGGTCACACTGGACTTTTCTCCCCATAGACTTCCATTCATATGCACGCAAATGCGTCAGACTGGAAACGCAGGGTCATGCGTCAAGTTTCACAGTTCACTGCGGTGCAAAGTTCAAGCTTTGTGAACTCTTATCACTTGACTGCGTGAGACCAATAGAGTATCAAAACATGACCCCTCTGGACAGGAATTTAAAACAGGGGCCCACCGCTTACTTTTTTTTTATGTCTCATCATCTTGTTAAATCCCGCCCCTTTTCACAGCACCGTGTGACAGAATTTCGCACACACAAACTCTAGTGTGACCGCAGCTTAAGAGCTTAATTAGCTAGCCCAGGTGTGCCTAATTGGGGTTGGAACTAAACTATGCAGGACACCGGCCCTCCGGGACAGTTTGGGCAGCCCTGACTTGAAGGGATAATTCACCCAATTAAAATGTACTCTGTCTCAAGTGGTTTCAATCCTTTGTTAGTTTCTTTTTATTTAGTTGAATACAGAATGTAACCATCAACATCAATTATAAAAAACAAACATTATGAAAGTCAGTAGTTACCAGTTTTCATTTTTGGGTGAACTGTCCCTTTAAAAGTATGTAAACTTGTTTAAATATGCATCAACGACTGAAAGATATTGCTGGTTTGCTGAGTTTGCTCTTTGTTGATGATTGATCGCAGACTGTGAACCTTGTGGACTTGCAAACATGTCCAAAAACAAACGTAAGTTCAGCATTATTGTTCTTTTTAAAGCAACAGCTCACTCGGGGAAAAAACAAAACAATTCTTTAACTATACTCCATAACCTAACAGACCAAAAAAAAGGGAACGGTTAATAACAAAGCTAACAAATTTGCTTGCACAACACTGGTACCATGTTTGATATCAGATTGTTTTTTTATTATAGTATTGATAGTATATTGCAGTTGATACTTTATATGTAATTGTAGTTAATTAACTGTAATAAAATGTAAAAAGAGATTAGCTACTTTTTAAAAATGGGAATAAATCGGTTGCCCTAAAAGTGACAAGTTGAGTAAACCCATTGAAACTTGGACCTGTTAAGTTGACTTAACTTACCTTTTTCAATGATCCACAAAGTTCATTTGTTTAATAATTTTAAGGCAATAGGTTTACTCACTTTTAAAGTAAACTCTTCTAAGTAACATGTTACAATAAGGTTGTATTAGTCAATGTTGGTTAATGCATTTACTAACATGAACAAACCCTAAACAATACATTTATTACAGTATTTGTTCATGTTTGTTAATGAAAATACAGTCGTTCGTTGTTAGTTGATGTCACAGTGCATTAATTAATGAATTTGTATTTTAATGATGTGTTAGTAAATGTTAAATTGTGATTAAGAAATGCTGTGCAAGCACTGTTTAGTGAATACATGAATTAATGAATCCTTTATGTATATTTCTCTATTCCTTGTTATGTGGCCAACTAGTTGTTTTTTAGTGTATCTTTACATTTTGACCTATTAGCTTTGCTGTCTTCAAACAGTAATAGATCAACACTAGTTAACCTTTACAAACAGTAACATGATCATTAGCAATATGTCTATTTTTGTGCTGTACATTACAAAATTATAATAAGGGCCACTTTTCACAGTGTGTAAATTAGTTTTGCACTTTATATTATAATATTGCTTTGCCAAGAACTCACTTCAGCATTTAAAATAAATTTAGTTGTTTAATAAATTTGTTGTTGTATCCATTTTTAACTCAACTGTAATTATATGTAATTTACGAAAATACTTAATAATAGTAATATGAGTTAAAATCGATATAATTGTTTCATACTATGTATTTTTATTCACTGTTTAAAACAACTAATATTATTCATAAGCATTTTCATTTTTGATTTATGTTAATCAAAACATATAATAATGATTTACTTTAGACAATCAGGGCAATTTATTCATTTATTTTTGGAGATTTCATCAGCTGTAGTCACCCTGAGCTGTTGTTGCAAACAAAATCTCATACCAATATTTAGTTGCTAATTTGTCTCAGTTTATATTAATCCTATTTTTAAGTTTTTGCACAAATTGATGGTTATGTTGGAAATTGGAAACAGAGAAAGAAAATATTTAGAAAAATTTTAGAAACGGGTAACCATTGACTTCAATGTTATTTTTTTCCTACTATGTACAGTTGAAGTCACAATTATTAACCCGTCTGTGAATTTTTCTTCTTCAAATATTACCCAAATGATGCTTAACAGAGCAAGCAAATTTTTTTACAGTATAATATAATACACTATAATATTTTTTCCTCTGGAGGAAGTCTGATTTATTTTATTTCAGCTTGAATAAAAGCAGTTTTTAATTTTTTAAGATCAATGTTATTAATCCTCTTGATCCATTTTTTTATTTTTGATTGTCAACAGAACAAACCACAATGGCTTATACAATGAGTATGTACCATAATGGCCCTGTTGAAATATCTAATCAATTCCACGCCTGTTCAATAAAAAAGGTCAGGAGAGGTTTTTCTTCAAGGTTTAACATATTAGCAATTTATTGGAGACAAATGAATAATTTGATTCACAGAATTCTGTTATCCTCAATGCAATGCAAGAGTTACATTTAGGGGTGTGCAACAGTTTTCATTTCCTCACTTCAACTATAAGCAGCTGATACATCCCTTGTCAATCATTCTTCAGTCCTCATTGGCCGCACCCATACATACGTCCTCTTTCTACAAATTCTCTGCACAGCATTAAAAGCCTAAGCCTTTCTCAACTGCAAATATTCTGTGTTCAGTTTTAAGACATTTCTGCTGACAGGAAGTTTAGCTGCAGAGCTCAAGTTAGTTTTAGACAATCAGGCCTGCGCATCTCTGTTAGCTCCATCTACTTGTGCAAAAATGCTTCATTAGTATGCAAAGATATCACACTCGAGAAGAAGTTTGCTTAATATATGTCACCTTAAGCAATACAAATACAATTGTTTAATGAAAAGAAAAAGAGATAAAAATATGTTTCAAAAATTCCTTTGTAATTTCTTTTTCCCAACAGCCCGTTTCCACTGAGTGGTCAGTACGGTTCGGTACGTTTTTATGGCCATTTCAACTGTCAAAAGGTACCAAAAAGCAAACTGTACCATACAACTTTTTATGTACCATAGCACAACTTGCCTAGTTACCCTAATGAAATTAAGCCTTTAAATGTCACTTGAAGCTGAATACTAGTATCTTGAAAAATATCTAGTCAAATATTATGTTCTGTCATTATAGCAAAGATTTAAAAAAATCAGTTGTTAGAAATGAGATATTAAAACTATTACGTTTAGAAATGTGTTGAAAAAATATTTCCATTAAACAGAAATTGGGGAATAAAAGATAAAGGGGGGCTAATAATTCAGGAGGGCTAATAATTCATACTTCAACTGTATGTCAGTGACTACCAGTTTCAAATATTCTTCAAATGATCTTTTTTCCAAAAGTATCTTTTTATTTACAAGCAATTGAATTTTTTGGGGGTGAACTATCCCTGTGATTCTTACTTTTTACATGTGAATGTGATGAATTCATACTTATAAGATACTTATTCTCCAAACACAACATTTTCCAGTAACATCAAGTAGTTTGTTGTACAGAGACAATGTGCTGTAAAGATTTTTCAAGCGTTTACCTTTTTGTCTACCTTCAAAAAAACAACAACAACAGCATACAGGTTTAAAACAACAAAAAGTTGAAGGAATCATTACAGATTGTTTTAATTTCACTAGTACTTTTCCCTTCTACAGTATGAGCTCTTTGGGCATGGCTTCTTCTCTGAGTCCTGCCAGCAGGTTGTTCGCAGCGAGGGCAGACATGGCGTTGCGTGTAGTATAGGACGCACTGGCAATGTGAGGAAGAATCACTGCAAATACAAACATAACACACAGAATATTTTAGGAGAAAACCAATCAAAGGTGTCAATCTAAGCCACGCAAGACGTTCTTACCGCAGTTTTTGAGTGTGTAGAGCGGATGGTGTGTTGGCAGGGGTTCAGGAGTGGTGACGTCCAGCCCTGCGCCAGCAATCAGACCCGTGGACAGAGCTTCATACAGATCCTCCTGGTTCACCACTCCACCTCTTTACAACCATTACAGGCAAGAAGTCAAGAGTTTGTACATAATTACTTCAGTAGCTGAAGGCCGATTCATCCTGCTTTGACTGAGCTTTGGGAATTTCTAATTTATTTGATCCTAAATATCTGAGAGATCTGTTAGCATATCTGTAATGTATTGAGGTCCTAGGCCATTTAGTGATTTATAGACAAGTAATAATACTTTTTTGTAATTTAAAGCAAACAGTTCTGTTGTTTATCAGAGGTTAAAGGGATTGTTCACCCAAATTAAATATCAATTTAAAAAAAGTTACTCAAATTTACACAAACATTTACTCTATTTATTTACCCTGAGGTGATTTCAAACCTTTAAGAATTTTGTTTTAGTCTGTTAAACAGAAAAGAAGATATTTTGAAGAATGTTGTGAACCATTGACACCCATAGTAGGGAAAAGAAATACAGTAAAAGTCAATGGTTTTGTGGTCATTCAGTGGTCATTCCTTTTTTCTAAATGTCTTCTTTTCTGTTCAACAGAAGAAGAAAAAAGACAAACCGGTTTAGAACAAAGGGTGAGTAAATAATAATAATAATAATAATAATAATAATAATAATAATAATTATTATTATTATTATTATTATTATTATTGGGGATGATTTATCCCTTTAATACAGGAGGGCAGGACATCATCTGTTAAGTTTACTGACATTTCACAACACTCCAAATGTATATTTCACAATATTGTTGGAACACCAAAATCAATACATTCATAAAGTTTTAGCAAGGTATATTGGGTCCTCTTTTTCATGGACTTAAAGGCAAAGAAACAAAAACATTATTTTGTCAAATTGCTATATTACATCCTTGTGAAAAAGGTGCTAAAGTAATTAAAATAAACTGAACTTACACATATTTGACAAGTTTATTTTAATTACTTTTAGCACCATTATATATTTATATACATTTACACACACACACACACACGCACGCACGCACGCACGCACGCACGCACGCACGCACGCACGCACACACACACACACAGTTTTATACATTTATATATTGACTTTTTTCCAATAGGATTCAAATTGCATTGATAGCTTTATTTACCATGAACCTAACAATAAACAACTGTTTGTTTGGAGATTCACGAAGTTAGCATTAACTAAAAATAGATTCATTAAAAACATTTTCATCTGTTAATATAACATATGAATAAAATCTAAATAATAGATGGGAAATTTAGCTTGAAAAGAATAAAAAAGCAAAGGAATAGGAAACAACTGAAATCAAGTACATTTAGGTCCATCTTCTTACAATTCAGTTCAGTATAGAATAAATGTTGAACTTCAGTTCAAATTGAAGCACACAAAGTAAATATGTATGTAAATACAGTTTTTAAAAATGATAATAGGATAAAGGGTCACTTTTCGACTCATTTGTATTATATTATAAATGATTAAATACTCACAAAATCATAATTTAAAACAAGCCTGTCAGGCCGCATTTTAATTAGTGTATACTTTTTAAAAAGTCATATAACACTTTTTAAATTCTTTTAATACTTGAAAATTTGTTTTTGTATTTTTAAACGACACTAAACAGAATTTATTAGTATTACCTGCTCGTGTTGATGAAGATGGCATTTTTCTTCATCTTGGAGAAAAGATTCCAATTGCAGATGCCATGAGTCTCTGGAGTCAAAGCACAGCATATGGCCAGAAAATCCGACTGCTTGGCCAGTTCATCTAAAGACACTTAATACACAAACATACACAGTTCATTTCTGTGCTACCTTGTAACATAAACTCTCACTAAAGTTCTGGGAAGGTTGGATTGAATTGTATTGGAATCTCTCTATGTCCTCAAGGGGCAATTTGGTTCACAGCAGTAAACAAAATTCCACACAGGATATAGATAAAAATATAAAAATACAACAAATACCTGTCAAATTATGTTGAAGCAGCAAGAAATGTACATACATGAAATAAAAGATGACTTGGAGCTTGTTAAGGAACAGAACTGTTATCAGAACAAATAATAAGGTTATTCCTACCATATTCTGCATTTATCATATTTGCAAGCTCAGTTCTTGGCTCCACGTCTGTGTAGATGAACTTCTTCACCTTAAACGGCTTCAGACGCTCGGCAATAGCAACACCTATTCAGCAGACACACACAAAACACCAAAAAAAAAACAAAAAAATAATAATAGTGTAATAGTTTCCGCATACTTTCACACGACAATTACATTAACAACTTGCAAACATTTTTTGTATTACAAGTTTTTTAAATAGTATGTTCAAATTTGCAATCATTTAATTAATGGAACTTTCTGTTGTTTTTTTAAACAGGCTAATTTAAGAAGTCCCCTCAAGTTAGGGGCCGTTCACATATTGCGTATATTGGGAGCAACGCACTTGAGTATTCTAGGTGCACCTAGTTGAAAACATCATAACTTTTCAGAAATCTGCAAGTGACGTGACAAGAACTGACATGGAATATACATATTTCGGTAGACTAATTACCTCAGACAAACACAGAACACCCAAACACTGCAGTGCTTTTTCATTTATTCCATAAATAAAACGTGTATCAGAGCTGCAGCAATGTTTTGTCAGTTTGTCATCCTCTGAGTAAACGGTGACCTAGCAACAACAGATGACATGGAAGCGTGAGCGCTTTCCACACACTTTTTAGACGCGATATGTGAACGGCCACTCAAACTGTTAAGTTTTGCCATTTTTTAAATCCATGAATTAGAAATCCAATTTCCAAGTATAGATGGAGCTCTTTTAGCTTGGCTTAGCTTAGCATAAATCATTAAATCAGATTAGACTATTAGCATCTTCCTCAAAAATAGTTTTTCTATTTAAAGCTCTTCTGCTATTTTCTAGGTTGATGTTGATAACAAATACTCTCAAACTGGCATAATAATCAAGAAACTTTGCTTCCATACCAACACTGCAGCAGGCACAATGATATTACACAGCACCTAAAAAGTAATACCCAGGTAACTCGGTAACAGTGCTGCATAAAATCATTGCACCTGCTGTAGCGAGAAATTGAGTTTGAGACCTGTGTTTTAAAGGGTTAACCAACAATCTAAACTAGTAAGTGATTCAACCACAATATACACACATATATGGTCATCCTGTTTCTTACCAATCCTCCCAAGTCCCAAGATGCCAACCGTACTGTTTGCCAGTTCATGACCGCACAGCCACATAGTTCTCCAAGTTCCCCAGCCACCTCTAAACACAACAACAAATCTCAGTGCACGAATAACCAGCAAATGTGTGAATGTTGATGATTAGTTTTAATACGTTTTAGCCTCATGCGTGGCCTCAATGAGTCTCCTGGATGTAGCAAGTAACAGAGCAACAGTCAGTTCAGCCACAGCATCAGTCAGGACTTCAGGTGTATATCCAACACGGATTCCTCTAAACAATTATACAAGCCGACATCAACAAACTTCATGCAAATGTAAAGAACTAGTTCACCTCAAAATGAAAATTCAGTCATTAATTAGTCATCCTCATATCATTCTATTTTAGATTAAATTCAGGAGTTCTCTGACCCTCCATATTCAGTCCAAAAAAGGAACCAAAAACATTCAAACCATTCCCTGTAACTTCGGTGGTTTAACTATAATCATATGAAGCTCCAAGAACACTTTTGTGCTCCAAAAACAGTAAAACTTTTTTGTTGACCTATGTTTTCCATGACAGGTCAGGGTTTTAATGGTAATGCATTGTACTGGCCATAGCAAACGTGCATTCTGACCTGACGAGGAAGGGAAGATATACACTACCTGACAAAAGTCTTGTCGCCTATCCAAGTTATAGGAATAACAAATAATAACTTGACTTCTAGTTGATCATTTGGCATCAGATGTAGCTTATATGAAGATACGCTTATTTAACCAAAATAAAATATGATCTTCCTTGAATTTAATTATTTAATTAGGACAGTAGGTTCTGACTTTGCTTAGACAAAAGTCTTGTCACTTAAGATAAATAATGTACAGTATGGAAAATAAAGTCATGGTGCAGTGGAAAAAGAATTAATATTGTGTATGACTGCTATGAGCTTGGACGACTGCATCCATACATCTCTGCAACGACTCAAATAACTTATTTAGAAAGATTAAGAAAGCGTTCTTGCAGGACGCCTAAAGTTCATCAAGATTCTTTGGATTCATCTTCAATGCCTCCTCTTTCATCTTACCCCAGACATGCTCAATAATTTTCATGTCTGGTGACTGCGCTGGCCAGTCCTGGAGCACCTTGACCTTCTTTGTATTTAGGATCTTTGATGTGGAGGCTGAAGTATGAGAAGGGGTGCTATCCTGCTGAAGATATCCTGCCCTCTCCTGTGGTTTGTAATGTAATGGGCAGCACAAATGTCTTGATACCTCAGGCTGTTCATTTTGCCATCCACTCTCCAACCCCAAACCATGATTTTTCATTCACCAAAATTTACTGATTTCTGTGAGAATCTTGGATCCATACAGGTTCCAATAGGTCTTCTCCAGTATTTATAGTGATGATTGGGATGCAGTTCAACAGATGATTCATATGAAAATCTACCTTCTGACACTTTTCCAAATGATCAACTAGAAGTCAAGATATTATTTGTTGCTCTTACAACTGGGATCAACTACAAGACTTTTGTCAGGTAGTGTAGGTGAACAAAGTTGTGTTTACAGTTTGTTTTTTGCCACACAAAAATATTCTTGGAGCTTTGTATGATTATAGCTGAACCACTTAAGTCAAATGCAATTTGACAATGTTTTGGTACCTTTTCTGGTCTTTGATCATCTGCAGATTGTTGTTGTATATAAAGGATATTTTATATAAAATATCTTAATTTGTGTTCCAATAATGATCAAAAGTCTTGGAAAAACATGAGAGTGAGTAAAGGGCAATCCACTGACCTTTTCTTGAGCTCCTCGAGAGAAAGGTGATCATAGCCCACTGACATTGTGCTAAGGACTTTCAGATTTGGACCTGGATTGTTGAGAAAGTGCATTCAATGCATCAGTGATTTTTCTCTCTTTGGTTTCAGCCTTACAATCATGAAAGCTAACCTGCCGCGTCCAGTAGCTGTGCATCAATCTTCTCTGTAAGTACACACAGAATCCCATCACAACCTTTAACCTTGTTCAGAAGCTCCACTCGGGGCACGGGGTCATCAGAGTCCCACATCTCAAACTGCACTCTGGCGTTGTGTGGGCAGAAATTGAGAGTTTATGAAGAATGAGAAAATAATGTCAAGTGAGAAGAGAGCTGTTTTAAAGGGATAGTTCACCCAAAACTTAAAATTCTGTCATTGTTTACTCACCCTTCGCTTGTCAACCTTGGTAACCATTGACTGCTATAATATTTGTTCTTCTTACTATGGATGTCAATGGTTAGCATTTTTCAGGTTTCGTCAAAATATATTTTCTTACACTGTAAAGTATTCTATGATCAATTAGTCATGACGACATGTGTTTTTAGTTCATAGTTAATCATGTTCTAACTTAATTTTATAAGTTACACAAGCGGTTTTAAAAAAACCAGGATATATTTACAGTGTAGTGATCAACAGAATAAATAAACTGATAAGAGTTTGGAACCACTTGAGGGTGAATGAAAGCTGAGGTAATTTTTGTTTTTGGGTGAACTATCCTTTTAAACAGAGTGAAATGGCAGATTCGCAAAATGACTTGAATTAAAATTATTTTATTGAATTGAATTCAAATAATGAATGAATTCAAAAACTTTTTACTTATTAAGTCTTCCTGTGTTCAAAACGAGCATGCTCAGCTAGTGGGTCAAAGGTTTTTAATTAACCTTCTCTTCCTCTGTTTTCTTCAGATGAGCAGAGGTTCTAGTTGCCACATGTTGAACAAGTCTTTGGTAAATATGTACCTTATTAAAATCTCGAAGGGCTAAACTTGACTGTTGCCATGTTGCATATGTAAATTTAAAAATCAAATTTCTAAATTTATTTGTCAATTTCAGTAAAATAGTAGCACCGAATATTTGGAAAACAAAAATGTTGGATTGGGGATTGAAGGTGCTTTGATATTTGGGCTAAGGCCCCTGAAAAAGTCATCAAAAACATTAGGCCTGCATTACTGATATTTCAGCAGTCTTTTGCTGAATAAGAGCTAAATGTCTGTAGTGAAAATTAATATTAAAACAAGCAGGTTTATTTTAGTCAGCACAGTTAATTATATGACCAAAGTCATGAGGGAAAGTATCCATGATTAAGAGTAATTGAATGAATCAAGTAGGGCTGCATAGCCAACTACACCTTTAGTCTGTATGTTTTTCTTTGCATGATATAGTACAGAACTGCTTTTCGCCATTATCTTAATTCTTTAATATGAAATAAGCATTTTATTTTTAATTTAGAATTTATCCAGAGTCTGCATAAACATTGCATCCTTTAGATTTTCCCAGCAAAACAGCAACCTTGCAAAAAGTCAGCCTACAGGCTTTTTATGATGACCTACTTCTAGGTTTAGAATCAAAGTTTTGTAGGAAGAATTACCCACACTGACATTGGCAATAAAAACACATAGCCTACATAATAACCAGTTCATTAATAGGCTAAATACATTTCTTATACATAGCCATTTTTTAAATGAATAAATGGTGCAGAAGTTTATCAAATGTGAAATAAATGCTGCAGAAGTAATCAAATGAGCCTTTACTGTAAAGTGTTGTCCATTTAATTAATAATAAACCAACAGTTAATGTGTTGATGTGTTGCTTAATCATGAGTAGCCAAGCTGTATTTCTTATAAACATTGGAGTCAGGAAAAATAATGCATTTCACGCAAAAAAAAATAAATAAAAACAAAAACAAAAACCGCACGGACTTAAAAGTTGCTTCAACCTACTGTCCGGATTTTCGCAGAATGTCCAGTCCATCTGGCGGGACCCTGCGGGTCACATACACTTTTGGTAACGCGGACATCGCGCGGTGAAGTCCGGTCACGGTACAGGGGGCGATTCTCTGTAGTCTCCCGAGCGCTGTTCTGCTGCACCACATTACTAACAGTGTCAGTCAATGAAGAGAGTCTGAGCTGAGGAGGACAGACGCTGCAGGTGCTGTGTATGTCTTTGTGGACAGATTCGGGGGAGGAGACAAATGGGTGGTCTTTGTCCAGTTCACGAGCCAGAGAGTAAATATTTGAGATTAATATTTTGTTTATTTGTTTTATCATTCCAAAGTACCACAACTAACCACAAAAGGCACAGTATGCGTCTCGTTTTCTGATAGGCCATTGGCATTGATTTTGTTTCAATCATTAATCAGGGGCTCCATATGTGTAAATAAGCCGTATGAAAAACAATGAATATTAAAATAGGCCAACACTTTACACTGTCACATAAAACCAACCTGTGGAAAAAGGGTTTAGCTAACAGGCAGTACTCTATAAATTTGTGCGTGTCAGTATGTGTATGTGTGTGTGTGTGTGTGTGTGTGTGTGTGTGTGTGTG
>CAIGQZ010032649.1:7884185-7895600 GCA_903798205.1 Danio tinwini | reverse complement strand
TTATTATTATAATTTTCCAATTTCCATATTTGCAATGCCTGCATTTTGGATTTTTTATTCGTGATTAATCACTAAAAAAGGTGTGATTAATTAGTTAATTTTTTTAATCAATTGACAGCCCTAATATATATATATATATAATTAATATTTGTATACAGTTGAAATCAGAATTATTAGCTCCCAAATTTTTTCCCCAATTTCTGTTTAGCAGAGAGCAGATTTTTTCAACACATTTCTAAATATAACAGTTTAACTCATAACTCATTTCTAATAACGGGTTTATTTTATCTTTGTCATGATGACAGTAAATAATATTTTACAAGGTATTTTTCAAGTCACTTCTATACAGCTTAAAGTGACATTAAAAGGCTTAACTAGGTTAATTAGGTTAACTAGGCAGGATAGGGTAATTAGGCAAGTTATTGTATAACAATGGTTTGTTCTGTAGACTATCAGAAAAAAATAGCTTAAAGGGGCTAATAATTTTGACCTTAAAATGGTTCTTAAAAAAATTTAAACTGCTTTTATTCTAGCCAAGTAAAACAAATAAGACTTTGTCCAGAAAAAATATTGACAGACACTATGAAAATGTCCTTGCTCTGTTAAACATCATTTGGAAAATATAAAAATGTAATAAATTCAAAGGGGGGCTAATAAATCTGACTTCAGCTGTGTGTGTGTGTGTGTGTGTGTGTGTGTGTAAAATACAAAATGTTATGATGTAATTGTCATAAACTATAGACTATAAACTATAAAGTACTATGAATATGTCATCAATTGATTCTTGTTCTAAATATCATGGCTGATTTGAAAGTTTAGGGTCAATAACATATTTTCATAAATTTAATAAGAAGCCTCTTATGTTGTTTTTATCAGCAAAAAATACATTATAAACTGTAATATTACTACACCGTGAAATATTGTATGTATGCAATTTGAAGTAACTTATTTTAAAATGTTATTTGTTCCTGTGATGTCAAACCTGTTGATAATGTTCAGCATTATTACTTTAGTCTTCAGTGTCACATAGTCCATCAGAAGTTGCTCTGTTATAGAAACATTTCTCATAATATTTCATTATTGAAAAAGTTTCAGCTGCATTTGTGTGTTTTTTTAAGATTTCTGATGTATTTGATCTATAAATAGTTTAGGTGCAGTAGGTGATGGTCTTCAGAAACATTTTTGGTTGTGCTGGTTAAAAGTCTCTTAACATTCCAATAGCAATGATTAATGATCTATATGTATTTTTATGTATTTTTATATTCTGGGCAAGGCATAAGACAAAAAATGGTGGTCCAAATAAAAATTGTCAGGCCAATAATTTTCATAATTCTGATCAGTAGCCCAAACTGTCTGTGAACAAATGTAGATTTGATCTGACAGATCTGCTGTTAGCACATACACACGCATTCACATGCACACAAGAGAGAGTGTGACAGCAGTAAAAACAAATGCTCAATCAAAACTTTATAAATCCTAAATCAATATTGGAGTTATTTTTGCACGCTGGAGGCATGATGACAGTTTTTAAAGTATTTTAGACACGCAAAGCTATATTCTATGTAGATTTTGTTTTTACGAATGGCTTATATGCACAGAAGTGTTGTTCAGCCACTAAAATCTTCTGGCGAAAGATTAATGTGCCTATTTTGAGCTTCTTAAGGGACCTTTTTACAGCATTGATCATGTCGATTTTTATTTAGTTTAAAAAACAAAACATAAATAAATTATATATAATTACAATATTCCGCCTAGCCTGCTTTACTGAGGTGAAGTTGCTTTTATATTCACATTAGTTCAATTTTGAACAATGACAACCTATGACTCGGTCTCTATATTGTTTACCATGCTACTCTGAATATTCAGTGTGAAATAGCATGTAAGTACAGCTTAGTAATAAGTGTAATTCCTGCACGCCGTCGGCCAAGCACTAAGCATACAGTAGTCGCTTTAGGACAAAGCATGTGAGAGAGGGAGACCATTGATCCTTGCATGCATGAAATATTGCACAATATGACAAGTTTTGCTTTCTACACAACTGAAAGCGTGCTAGATATAATACAGTTTTTTTCATTCAGATTTGTAGAATTATAAAGTACTATACATTTTTTTAACTGATGATGACAGGATCTAGTGGGTTGTCTGCTGTCATCTTTAAGGTGTCATTCGTGATTTATAACTTGCCTAATTACCCTAACCTGCCTAGTTAACCTAATTGGCTTGAAAATATCTAGTCAAATATTATTTACTGTCATCATGGCAAAGATAAAATAAATTGGTTATTAGAAATGAGTTATTAAAACTATTACCTTTAAAAATGTGTTGAAAAAATCTTTTCTCCGTGAAACAGAACTTGGGGAAAAAATTAACAGGGTGGCTAATAATTCAGGGGTGCTAATAATTCTGACTTCAACTGTATATGTTTTCCTGTTATAGGTGACTTTAAGCATTTGTTGATGAGTTCATTTTCAAATGTTTTATAACAGTATTGAGATTTTGCATGTGTGTGTTTGCAGTCAATCACTCTTCATGACAGTAAACGATGTGAGGTTTGGGATCTGGGTACCAACTTCTTCATCAGAGAAGATGATGTGAATAACCAGAAGAAAAGGTGCTCTTTTTAAATCTTTGTTACAAGAAGACAAGAATTGAACCCCTTTTGATAGAATTTCAAAATGGAGTAGGAACATTTTTAGTATATATTTACCTGTACATAACATTTTTAGAAACACTTCAGTTAAAGGACCAATTGTTGCTATTAACTAGTTGCTTATTACCTGACTATTACTAAGATATTGGCTATTATTTGTACGTATAAAGTAAATACATTACATGATCTTATTTATTAATATCTGTGAAAGGTGCAATATAAATAAACCTTTACTTACTTACAATCCTACATAAGTAGTCAGATTCTGCTTCTTTGTGTTTTTTTAATAAAGTGGTTTATTATTTTCTATCTTAGGGTGGAAGCTGTGCATTCACGAGTGGCAGAGTTAAACCCATATGTCCAGGTTACCATGTCCACTGATGTCCTGGATGAAAGCACTGACCTCAGCTTCCTGAAGAGATACCAGGTTTGTCTCCAGACTGGCCTTCAAAGCTCAACAACACATTTAACCTTTATTGCTAAAAGTTTATTGTTTAGATTTGTTCTGCATGTTCATAAAATATCACACCAAAGTGTGCCAACTCTTGTGTTTATTTTAGTGTGTAGTGTTAACCGAAACAAAGCTGAGCCTACAGAAACGAATCAACCATTTCTGCCACACTCACCAGCCTCCTATTAAGGTATGTTTATTCACAGACACTTTTGCACACATATAAAACTTTCTGTTTGGATGCTTGTAAATGTGTTTTTGTTGTAGTTCATCGGCTGTGATGTGTTTGGGATCTGCTCGCGGGTGTTCTGTGATTTCGGAGAGACGTTTGAGGTGTCTGACCCTACAGGAGAAGAATCGAAAGAAATTTTTATCCAAAACATCAGCCAGGTAACGAGAGCACCACATTATTAGAGCTTTTCTCGCATTAAAGGCCCTCATATACTGATGGCAGTTCTTTTTTGTTCTATGCTTTGGGTTTCACAATATTGGGAAAATATGTGATATGCAATATTGTTTTTTTGAGTATTGCAAAAACGGATATTTCCTGTGATATATATCATGGTAACACTTTAAAATAATGTTCCCTTTGTAAATGTTAGTTAATGTGTTTTTTAACATGAACAAACAATTAGTAATACATTTATTTCAGTATTAACTTTGCGGTATTAACAAATTTGTTAACATTACTTGACGTTATTTAAGTTAAAATGTTAGTTCATGTTAACTCACTGTGGATTAACTAATGTTAACAAGCATAACTTTGGATGTTAATAATGCATTAGGTAATGATGAACTATGATTAATTCATGCCTTAGTAAATGTGTTATGTAAATACCTTAACATATAGACCATTATTCTAGTGTTACCTATATCATTTCCTTAGACAAATTATGATTTATTTTTTAAGAATCATTCATTCATGTAATAAAATCCCCACTATACAGTATCATCACAATACTGATAAAACAGTTTCCAACTTCATACAACCTGTTTTGGCCTGGTTTAGTTTGAAATTACATCCTATCAGTTTGTTCTTTGTTTTTGCTTCACATAGAGTTGAAGACTAAATGTTTAGCCCTCTTGTGAAATTTGAATACTTTTAAAGGGGGCCTATTATTCAAAAATCACCTTTATGTGGTTAAACACAGTTATTTGTCAACATTGTGTGAGTATAGTCAGTCTGTATAATAGTAAAAAAATATTAATTCTATTTTTTATGATCACACTTGATAAATCTGTCCGCTATTTTCACCGCATCTCCTGCAGATACTGAGTATGTTTACATGGACACCAATAATCCAATTATAATATGCTTAAGACAATACTCTGATTAAGAGTCTACCATGTGAAAATTTTGATTACCTTAATCTGACTAAAGCCATAATCGAACTAAACAGAAATCAGATTAAGACATGTGGAGTATGCTGATTTTAGTGCCATTAGTGCAGTACAGACATGTAAACACCGCAATCAAACTATTACCGCCATGTAACAGGATAGTCTATCCCAGGGATCACCAAACTTGTTCCTGGAGGTCCGGTGTCCTGCAGATTTTAGCTCCAACCCTAATCAAACACACCTGAACAAGCTAATCAAGGTCTTACTAGGTATACTTGAAACACCCAGGCAGGTATGTTAAGGCAAGTTGGAGCTAAACCCTGCAGGGCACCGTACCTCCAAGAACGAGATTGGTGACCCCTGGTCTATACACACACAGCTGTTTGACACTTATTCTCTCAGGGGGGTCTTAAAAAGTATTAAACGTTTATAAATCAATGTAGAGAAATTTAAGACCCTTAAAAAATATTAAAAAGTCCTAAATGCTATTTTGCAAGGTGTTACATTTTGTAGTATTTTTGTTTATGCAATGTATGGTTGTATGCTAAAGTTTGCCTGAATTAAGTCTGTGACTATCAGGATGTAATCCTACCAATGAAATCCTACTAGATTTGACATCATGCTGCTTTGTTTAATGCAGGTACTAAAGCAACACCATTATTTCTGCAGTTCTATAGGCGCCAACCTGCTGAAATAGCTAGATTTAATAGATTTTTATTATAATGTTTTAGTTTTGAATTACTTTCTTACATTAATATATAGGAAATATACTGCAAGTTAAACTCTTGCCAGTGTTTCCGGTTTGAAAAGTGGTTGTAAGGTTTTAAATGTATGGAAAAAGTCTTAAAAAAAGTCTTAAAAGGTATTGAATTTCACTCTCTGATTCCTGTAAATACTCTGTCTCTGCACCTACCGAGGCAGTGAAGGACCACAGACACCTGTATTGCGAAATGCATTCATACTTGCATCCAATATCTCGTTTGTCACGGAGGCATGCATGAAATGTTCCTGAATAAAAGTGAAAGTGCCAAACTGCAGTTAAAGTCGACAAATAAAAAAAATGAAACGCCTGAAATTACATGAACCTCTGGAAGAAATGTGGATAGCGTGGTGACGCAATGACGTTAAAGGAATTATGTGCTATAACATGTAAAACGGGATCATGAAAGGAACATTCAAAAAGCAACTCAAGTAAACGCCTTAATCATATTATTGTCAAATTCATATGGCAAATAATTTGATTACTGATGTCCATGTAAACGTAGTCACTGTCAGCATCTAACATGATTATAAATCTGGAGTTTTAGGATGCACAAATGAACACTGTAGTCTCCATACACTTCCTTCTGATTCACTTCTTTTCACATTGACAGTTTTTTACAGTGATAACGGTATGCAACGTTACATCTATTTTGTTTGTCAATATTAAAAAAACTCCTAAGGGGTCTAATAATATTGACCTCAAATAAAATAAAAAAAAGAAGCAAAGACTACTTTTATTCCAGCCAAACTAAATGAAATCACTTTGGAAATATGTATAAAAAGAATACAAATTTCACAGGAGGGCTGATAATTTTGCCTTTATTCATTTCAAGTGAAATATAATTTTAAAATTTCCTGTCTAATACCCAATCACAGGGGAGTCCCGGTGTTGTGACGTGTATGGACAGCCGAACACACGGCCTCCAGACAGGACAGAGTGTCTGCTTGAAAGAGATCAACGGCATGACTGAACTCAATAGTACCATGCACCAGATTACAGGTATAAACAAACCCAGACTTCATCATGTTCAGTAATGTATCACACTGGCTAACTCTGTGTGTGCGTATTTAGTTCTGTCTCCCTATAGCTTTGCGATCGGAGACACTTCATCATTCCAAACATATACTCACGGAGGATTCTTCCGCCTGGTCAAGATTCCCAAAACCTTCAGCTTTGTATGTTAACACCACCTTCAGTTCATCTTTTTAATAGTGGAGAAGCATAACAATCCCTTTTTTTCTCTGTCTATGGCTTGTGTAGGAGAAGATGGAGCAACAGTTATCTGATCCTCGGCTCCTTACTCCAGACTTCAGCAAACCAGAGGTCAGAAACAGTCTATCTCATTGCTGGAGTTTAATAGTTTTTGAATTGACATTAAGGTTTAGTCACTTATGTCTTAATAAATGTGTCCTTATTTAATCAGGTTCCTCTGCAGCTCCATGTGATCATGCTAGCTTTGGATGCTTTCCTGGAACAGCATGCTAGACAACCCAACATTGGGTAATTAACTTTTAACCTCATTTTGATTGTCTTAAAACCTGATCACTGTGCTGCCCTTCAAAGGCAAAAGGCCGTAACTTGCTGGAGTGTTGAATTGAGAAAAATTACTTCAAAGATTTTTTTTGTTGCCCGGACAAATTTGTAATAGATAGGACATTGGGAAATTGGCAATTACATGTTTTAGTAATGACATTTATCTACATAAAAAAATCTTGAGCTCAAACTTGACCTTTGACCCCTATTTTAAAGTTACTGTCCTCTGCCTTTGTGTTGTATGCAAAAAGTGAGAAGTCGTGCCAAGGCAAAAAGCAGTAACTTCCACATGATCAATATTGCTGATCAACATACCATAGTAACACCTGTAAAAAACCATAATAACACCTGTAGTGTCTAATCATGCTATTTATTTTGGATGGTTGGCAGCTACTTACAGCCATTTACTTATTTCTATCCTGTGCTTTTGGTTGCATTTGCAAATTACTTCCAAAATGTAATACATAATATTTAATTCTGTTTCTGTAATTTGAAAGTAATTGTTTACAGTATTACAACATTTATGTCTCTTTATTGTAATATGTTACATTACTTTTGCATTAGTTTAAAATTAATATTCAATATCATAGGTATCTAGACTGTATATCAGCGGTTCGTAAACTTTTTTTTTTTTAGAGTTAAATACTCCATTAACATCTTTCTACATTCTCACTTCCAGTTAGACTGCAGTCTCTTTTCCTATTAAGGCACAATATTTGCAATTTATATAAAATTTACAGTGAATTATTTACCTTTTTAAATTAATAAGGTTTTAAATACAAATATTAAAAAGAAAAATATACACTATAGTAAAAATCCATCTATTAACTAAATCACCAGTAGGTGGTGGTAAGGCACTGTCTTAAGTGAATAGGACTTTTATTCAGTAACAAATCAACGGTTGTGTTTATGAATAGGTCAATAAATCGACTCTCACGATTCATTTAAAACCTCAGATTCATTCACAAAAATAATCCAGCCTAGCCTAAAGAACAACTGGACCGATTTGAACGTCAGCAGGTTGGAATAATGACCAATATTTTTGTGGATTAAACATTCACTTTTTTTCTTTCTCACAATTTATAGACTTTGCTTGTTTGCAGTGCTTTGTATATAGCAGATTGTTAGCCTATTTATGATAGTAAGTATGACAGCAAAACAAAGGCACAATTTCGTAACTCCAGGCTGCTCATAGTAACTTCATATTGACGCACAGCTGAACAAAGGCAGAGAACCGTAGTTTAATTAGAGCATACCAAAACCAAGTCAAAGAGCGGTAACTCGTGTTACAATGTTCTGCCTTGGTTTCGCTTGGGCTTTGGGAAGTTACTGTTAAGACGAGACATTATTTTCTTGAAAAAACAATGATATTGACTCAAGATATTTATTCACATGATAAAGGAGGTCTTCATTGCCCCTAAAACATCAATAACTCATTTTCTTTTGCCTTTGCACGGCAGTGTGCTTTTAATAGGTTTTTTGACACTCAATTAAGGGACCAGGGCAAGAGGTCCTGGTTTCAATAAGTAAAATAATTTTGGAGAACCAAGATCATTGGCTGAAATAGTTAGCAGTTTTCAGATTTTGATATTTAGAGCCCTATGAAATCAGATAAAAATCTTTCATAAGGATTCTGGATTCTGTTCCTTTGTTTATATATGAATTTATTATTTCTTTTCAATTATTTATTTTTACAACTATAAAAGGGCAAAATAATAAAAAAATAATACATAAATATATTTAGGGCCCTATTATTTTTATTTGTAATGATCTAATTAAACCAAAACTATATGAAATATTATATTTATAATAATATTGAAGGGCTGCTCTGCTCGGTAGCGCAGTGGGTAGCACCATCGCCGCACAGCAGGAAGGTCGCTGGTTCAAGCCTCGGCTGGGTCAGTTGGGGTTTCTGTGTGGAGTTTGCATGTTCTCCCCGTGTTGGTTTCCTCCGGGTGCTCCAGTTTCCCCAACATTTCAAAGACATGTGCTATAAGTGAATTGGGTAAGCTAAAATTGTCCGTTGTGTATGTGTGTGAATGAGTGTCTTTCCCAGTGATGGGTTGCAGCCGGAAGGGCATCCGCTGTGTAAAACATATGCTGGATAAGTTGGCGGTTCATTCTGCTGTGGCGACCCCAGATTAATAAAGGGACTAAGCAGAAACAAAAATGAATGAATGAATAATAATATTGATATAATTTTTATGAATATGAAACACCATATTTTTGGGATTTTTGTATTGTCTTTAATTTCTCAAACAAAGTGATACACAGGGGTTTCATGTTAAAATTAAAACATAAAAGTATGGTATTAATTAATAGATTAAAGAATTTATAATTTTATTATTAACATGATTATTAAAACTTTAAGAATTGCATTCTACTGTACAGAAGTAATATATTTCTGATACAATTTCAAAGCCAAGCTTTTATTTTGAAGGGTTGTAGTGAAGACCTTGATATGATATGACAACAGTTTTGATCAAATAAAATTTGATGTTTTTGTTTATCCTGACACCTTGGACAGCATACACAACTTAAAGGTGCAGTATGTAAGTTTGACACCCAGTGGTTGAACTAGGTATTGCACTCCTGGATCAAAACAAACGCAAGTGCGGGTTGCCAGATTGAGTACAGGAGCGATTGATTTAAACTGTGCTCTAAATAAAAGCAACGACATGCAATAAGAGAGAATATTTTCCATATTAAAAGGAGTTTTGGTTCTAACCAACACCTCGAATTGATATATTAAGAAACAGCTTCTATTTCTCACAGCAGAAACAGAATCCTATGACAGTGATTACCTCAGGTAAACCTTGTGTGCTTTATTCAGTGCTAAATGCTAACAATGTGAGTTTGAATGCAGTTTTACATGACATTTATTGCCCTATACAGCAGCAGAAAGTTCACCTCAGATCTTGAAAATACAATAAGCCGTTTGAAATTGAACTTAAGAACTAAACACGTGATTCAGCATCTACATTTAATGATGTTAAAGAGGGTTAACATATTAAAAAGATTCTAAACCTTACCTTCTCGTGAGTGCATATTGTGTGCTTCTGAATGGCTGTATTTACATTTCTGTCGTGTTTGGTCTGGTGCAAACAGCCAAATTGCTTATCACTGCGTATCTTGTCACAAAGCGTGTTGTTAGGATAGGCGGTTAAAATGTAATCTGCTTACTTAATGTTTATGTTTGTAATATTTATATCATTTTCTAATTAATAACCTCATGTAGAACTGAATCTGTCTCATTTCGACGTCTGATACTGTTCATCGGAGGTCGCATTTTCGGTCACGGACGCAAGGTTTTAGAGCCTTTCTGAGTGAATGAATAAATGAATGAATGAAATACGATGTTTTCCAACAAGGCAACCCAGGGTGCTGAATTATAATTGGCTAAACTGGCATTGTGCAGGTTAAATTTACCTAAACACAGACAGCATTCAGGCACCGAAAAAACATTTGCAAAAAAGAATATCTGACTTCAGCATTGTTTTTCAGTTAAACAGGTATGTTCACTTGGGATGTTTCTTAAATATCTGCACACATATTATTATTATTTTTATGCTTTAGAAGAGTCAAAAACGTACATACAGCACCTTTAATTATCTAATGTAAACACTAAACAACATGCAGCATTCTACTGAATGATCTTCATAACTGTACAATAAAAATCACTTGTATCATTCATTTCTTTCTCTAATTATGATTGACATAAATAAATAAAAGTGATGGATTACTTTTCTTGTTTGTGTGTAGTTGTTTGCAGGATTCAGAACTGCTTCTGAAATATACAGAGGAGATCAGCAAAACACTTAAAAACAAGGTCAGTTTTTTATTTACATAGTAACCTCTGTTGCTTGCAGCTTCATGTTTAAATGTAAATGTGTCTGTTCTGTCAGGTATGCATAAATCAGGATCTGGTGAGGTGTGTGTCACGCTGTGCCAGAGGGTGTTTGTTTCCTCTAGCGGCGGCAGTAGGGGGCATCGCTAGTCAGGAGGTCTTAAAGGCTCTCACTGGGAAGTTTTCCCCTCTTCAACAATGGGTAAGGAAAACATAAGATTTAATACCTTAAATTATTATTACAATGTAAAAATATATTTTTTATTCTTTTATAAAATATAAAAGCATAAAGTAAATCTAATGTACTGGTTTGATGCTCAGAAAACATTTCTTATTACTAGCAATGAAAACAGTGCTTTTTAATCATGTTTTTGTAAAGGATGTGATACCCTGTTTCTTAAAAAAATTTACTTAAAAAATAAAAAAAATACATTAGTAATAATAATTATTTTTATTAACTATAATTTACTAAATGACATTTATTTTAATATTTTTATTTACAATCTATAATTTAATTAAATTGAATTCATCCTTGTTGAATAAGACTTTTTATAAAATCTTAATGACCCTAGAAGTGTTACGACATAACACTATTCATTCATATGTGTGTTTATGCAGTTTTATCTGGATGCATTAGAGGTTGTTCAGCCCCTTCAGTCTTTTCCTGCTGAGGAATTTTCTCCAAGGTGATTGTAACGGCAAATATTGAGCTCAATAATTATATATTGTTTGTTCATATGTTTCTAGAGCATTTTGGGAATGGTTTTGTGTGTGTGTGTGTGTGTGTGTGTGTGTGTGTGTGTATGTGTGTGTGTGTGTGTGTGTGTGTG
>CAIGQZ010032649.1:7868306-7884085 GCA_903798205.1 Danio tinwini | reverse complement strand
TGTGTGTGTGTGTGTGTGTGTGTGTGTGTGTGTGTGTGTGTGTGAATTATTTACCTTCATGAATTCCTTTTTAAATTTCCTTTCCTGTTTATATAAACTCCTTTACTTATTTCTTATTTTTACCATGTTTGTCACACTTGTGTTTCAGATTATCAGACAAATTTAAGTATTAGTCAAAGTCAACACAAGTAAACACATTATGCTGGTTTAAAATGAGTTTTTTAATTAAAATAACCTATGAGATATGTTTTTATTATTAAGGGAAAACAAAATACAAATACACTATTATAAAAATGCAATAACTTTATGTATATATGATAAAACATGGTTCAGTCAAATAATACTGTTGTGCCTTGGAGCCAAAACAAAAAAAGCTGAAGATGGTTGTAAATGTTGTTTTTGTAATGTTTTGTAGGGGTGACCGGTACGATGCATTGCGGGCATGTATTGGCCAGTCGCTGTGTTTGAAACTGCACAAGTTTCAAGTCTTTATGGTGAGTCATAAGTGCAGCAGATACAGTAGAAAATAATTTTTTTAATCATGTAATACATCAAACTTTGAACTAGATGCAATGTATTTTAATCTTAGTATATACTTTGCATAAATATGTAATTATACTCTTAAAATGTGAATATTGTAGGTTGGCTGTGGTGCTATTGGCTGTGAGATGCTGAAGAATTTGGCACTTCTGGGTGTGGGATTGAGCAGATTTTCAGGAGAGGTGGGGATATGTATCTGACAGGACTCTTTATTTTTGTCCTTCTCACTTACACGAGGAAGGAAAAGTTGGTGCAGTTTTTAGAATGTTATTCTTCATTTTTAGATTTGCATCACGGATCCAGATTTGATTGAGAAATCCAACCTCAACCGGCAGTTTCTCTTCAGACCACACCATATACAGGTATTTTATTCATTGTCTATGGCCCTTCTTCTACTTGGTATTAAAATGCTGTAAATTTGTAGTCTTTAAAGGGGACCTATTATGCACCTTTTTTTAATGATGTAAAATATGTCTCTGATGTCTCTAGAGTGTGAATATAAAGTCTCAGTACAAAATACCATAGAAATATTGTTTTATAACCCTTTGAAACTGCTCATTTTAGGCTTTGGTCCTAATTGTGCCATTTTGGAAACTGTCCCTTTAAATTCAAATGAGATTGTGATCCCAGCCTTTTTTCAAAAGAGGGCGGAGCTACAAAGGCCTATGTGTCAGCATAATGGGAGATTAAAAAACAGGACTAACATATTATGCTAATGAGGGAGAGATCATCCCTAATGGGTGGAGCTGTCCCCCTCTGATGACATGTACAAAAGAAGAATGTCAATCAAAGTGTTTCTATCAAGTGTGAGCATGTTTATCATTAGAAGCTGGTCATATTTACAGACTGTTGCCACACAACTGTTTAAACCCATTTGAGTTTTTTTCTAAATGACAAAATGGCCTTAAATAAAGGTATAAACATTATTTTTTTAGAAATGACTTAATTTAATTTGTGTTATTTACAATCACGTCTTCTATGCAAGTAAAAAAAACCTGAGTGTAAAGTTTGTGAAAAACATCCTGTGAGTAGTTTAGGGCAAGTGACAGGATTTGCATGTTCTCTTCGTGTTTAATTTGAACTCAGCATAAGTGTTAAGATAATATTTTGTGATAATGTAGTGTAAACTGGCACATTTATCGATGAATTATTATAAATGAATATCCTCTTTCCTCCCCCTTCATTCTTTCTGTAGAAACCCAAAAGCACTACAGCAGCAGAAGCTTCATTAGAAATAAACCCAGAGCTGCAAATACACGCTCATCTTCATAAAGTGTGTCCTGCTACAGAGGACATTTATAGTGATGATTTCTTCTCCCGTCTTAATGTGGTGGTCACCGCACTGGACAATGTT
Source organism: Danio tinwini (assembly GCA_903798205.1). Taxonomy (NCBI): domain Eukaryota; kingdom Metazoa; phylum Chordata; class Actinopteri; order Cypriniformes; family Danionidae; genus Danio; species Danio tinwini. Next base: position 7,882,191 of record CAIGQZ010032649.1, on the reverse strand, counting down.
GAGGCACGGAGATATGTTGACAGGTAAATCATTATTAACAGCAGATATCTATTCATTTGTTTTCGTTGTTAAACGCCTAACATCATCACTCATTCCTAAATAGTTGATTTGTGAACTTGCAGTCGGAGTGTATCCAATCAGAAAGCTCTGTTAGACTCGGGCACAATGGGTACGAAAGGGCACACTGAGATCATCGTCCCAAACCTCACCGAGTCATACAACAGCCATGTGAGTGTATTTGCTTATGTGTGTATGTCTAAATGCTATACAATGTGACTATATACAGTTGACATCAGAATTATTAGCCCACTTGAATTATTAGCCCCCTGTAGATATTTTTACCAAATTTCTATTTAACGGAAAGAAATGTAATAGTTTTAATAACTCATTTCTAATAACTGATTTCTTTTTTCTTTGACATGATGACAGTACATAATATTTTACTAAATAAGCAAATTAGGGTAATTTGGCAAATAATTTATGCAGGATGAAACCTGCAAAAACAATAAATAAATAAATACGCAAATAAATAAATGGGTAAATAAATCAATAAATTCCTGCATAAATACAATAATAAGTAAATAAATATGCAAATAAATAAATAAATAAATGTATATAAAAATGCAAACATTCCTGCATAAATAAATATATAAATAAATAGAAGTGCAGACAGGTAAATAATTAAATTACACAAGGGGACTAATAAAATGTTAAACTGAAAGTTTTTTTATATACATTTGAAAGAGGGGATAAATAGCATTTTCTTATTTTGTGTAATTTATAAAATAATTTTAGTTATTAAGTATTTAAATATGCAGAAGTTTGTGGATTTTTATATACATTTATTTATTTATTTGCATATTTTTTTATTTTATGTTTTATTTATGCAAGAATTTATGGATTTATTTACAGAATCAGAATCAGAGAGAGCTTTATTGCCTTTATTAGGTATGTTCACACATACGAGGAATTTGTTTTTATGACAGAGCTTCTACAGTGCAACAGAATTACAGAGACAGGACAAAAACAGATAATAAATATATTTTAACAATAGAAGTAAGTAGTGAATGCAAATATACAAATTGACAAGTGTATGTACAGCTATATTACTATATACAGCGTTATATGTGTAGCTGTTATGTGCAAATTAGCATGTAAAGCGTGTTGTTAAATAAGTGTATGTGTGTATAAAAAGTGTATAGCAGGTAGTGATGTTGGTTCCACAATTATTATCATTAAGTGTTCATGAGATGGATTGCCTGAGGGAAGAAACTGTTTTTGTGTCGGGCTGTTCTGGTGTGCAGTGCTCTGTAGCGTCGACCAGAAGGTAAAAGTTCAAAGAGGCAGTGTGCTGGGTGTGAGCGGTCCAGTGATTTTAGCAGCCCTTCTGCTCGCTCTGCATAAGGACAGTTCTTGAAGAGTAGGGAGGGTTGTACCAATGATTCGCTCAGCGGTCCGAACTATTTGACGTAGTCTTCGGAGGTCGGATTTGAAAGCTGAGCTAAACCAGACAAGTATTGAAGTGCAGCTGACTGATTTAATGATGGAGGTGTAAAAATGTTTCAGCAGCTCCTTTGGGAGGTTGAACTTCCTCAGCTGACGAAGGAAGTACAGCCTCTGTTGAGCTTTTTTGACAATGGAGTCAATGTGAGTGTCCCACTTTAGGTCCTGAGAGATGGTGGTGCCCAGGAACCTGAATGACTCCACTGCTGCCACAATGCTGACCATGATGCTTAGTGGGTGGAGAGCAGGGGGGTTTCTCCTGAAGTCCACTGTCATCTCCACTGTTTTGAGCGTGTTGACCTCCAGGATGTTGTGACTGCACCAGACAGCCTGCTCCTCCACCTCTTGTCTGTAGACTCGTCACTCCTCCAGACTCGTCACCATCCTGAATGAGGCCGATAAGTGTGGTGTCATCTGCAAATTTCAGAAGCATGACAGAGGAGTCTTTTGAAGTGCAGTCATTCGTGTACAGGGAGAAGAGCAGTGGGGAGAGGACACACCTGTGGGGGGCGCCAGTGCTGATTGTGCGGGTACTGGATGATAATTTTCGCAGCTTCACCAGCTGCTGCCTGTCCGTTAGGAAGCTGTTGATCCACTGACAGACAGAGGTGGGCAAGGAGTGCTGAGTTAATTTGGGCAGAAGTTTTGGGATGATAGTGTTAAAACCTGAGCTGAAGTCAACAAACAAGATCCTCACATAGGTCCCCGGTCTGTCTAGGTGTTGCAGAACATAATGCAGTCCCATATTGACTGCATCATCCACAGACCTGTTTGCTCTGTAGGCAAACTGAAAAGAGTCCAGTGAGGGTTCAGTGATGTCCTTCAGGTGGGCCAGCACCAGTTTTTCAAAAGACTTTATGACCACAGATGTCAGCGCCACCGGTCTGTAGTCATTTAGTCCTGTAAGTTTGGGTTTCTTTGGGATGGGAATAATAGGAGGGCACTTCACACAGCTCCAGTGATCTCATTTATTTATATATTTGCATATTTATTTATATATTGTTTTTGCAGGTTTCATCCTCCATAATCATTGTGCTTTTACCCAAAATAAAACAAATAAGACTTTCTCCAGAAGAAACAAATATTATAGGAAATACTGTGAAACATTCCTTGATCTATTAAACATCATTTGGGAAATATTTGAAAAAAAACAAAAAAAAACTGTAGAGCTAATAATTCTGACTTGAACTGAATATATTTTTATACACTTAACTGTGATTACGTTCTTTTTTTAGAGAGACCCACCAGAGGAAGAAATTCCATTTTGCACTCTAAAGTCTTTTCCTGCTGTTACTGAACACACCATACAGTGGGCCAGAGACAAGGTCATTTTCAAGCACTTTATTGAATGTCTTCAGAATTTTAAGAGTCCAGTGGTTCTTGAGATCAAAAGGAGAAAGATTGTACAGGATTTTTGTGTATTTTCACAGGAAACGCAACAGTTGAAGGAAAAATATCAGGTTTTGAAAAGATATCACAAAAACAGTAATTTATGAAAAAAAATAAACAATTCCATGCAAAATCCAAGAGGGACTGATTATCAAATGTAAACATTAGGCCTATTTTAGTTAGTGGAACTTTTATGTCTATAAAGGTAATTTTACTAATGTTTTAACAACCTATAAGATATATTTATGTATCTTTAATTTCTTAAAATAATAATTCTGCTTTTAAAAATATAAAATATATATATCTTTTGTTGTATTTTTATAAAAAAAAATATAAAAATATATTTAATTTGTTTATATTGTTTATTTCATTTTACAAAAAAAAGTACCTATGATTACTGCTGCCATTACAGTTTGGCACAGATATTTTGAATAACAGTTCAGTGTTTTGTTTTTGTAATCAGACTCGGAAAAAAATCATATAAAGATTTGTATTTATCAGTCTATATATCATTTAATGGTATTAGCAAAAAAAGTTGATGGTGCATCCGTAATTTAATTGAAGGGTTAATTTGTTTTACAAATATTTTAATAGGTCTCTATTTATTACCATATAGGCTAGTTTTTTTTTACATTTTTATTAAAAATAATCTTTTATTTATTTATTTTACAAGTTTTCTTTATTGTTGTGCTTATTTAAACTTTACTGACTGCTATCAGACTTACATGATCAGGATATTCTAGGATGTGATAAATGGTTTAATATAAACTTCAATTAAAGACATCAAGTGGTCAGAATTAGCTCTAATTAAAGAATCCCCTATTAACCTTACCTTGTGACTCTTTTTCAATACGGATGGTGTGCTTCTTCATTTCTGTATGTGTTTGTATTATTAAAAGTATTATTAGACTTTTTTTTTATTAAATTTACATATTTCTCTACAAAAGATCTGACTTTCATGATTACTTTTTTGTTTGTTGAGATTTAACACATAAGGTTGCCAAGTTGTAAAAAAAAAAGCTTGAAAAAAGAAAGAAAAGAAAGAAATATGTTCAAATTGAATTTACATATGATCAGTTCAGACTGTATATTTTTAGATCTCATAATAGTGCTTGAAGACGTTTGATTGTTGTGATTTGTGGTTTTGTTTTTCTTGTGTACAGTTTGAGAGCGCATTCGCCCACAAGCCCTCAATGTACAACATGTTCTGGCAGAGTCACTCATCAGCTCAGGATGTTCTACAGGTAAGGATGTTTACTACACACACGCTTATCTACACACAGTAATGTAGCCTTGCTGGAGTTGTCTAAATCCTTGTGTGCTTGTGTGTGCAGAGGATGATGGGTGGAGAGAGCATGGAAGGATCATTTCAGGTCATTAAGTTGCTGAGTCGGAGACCTACTCAATGGGATCACTGTCTAACTCTCGCTCGACTCAAATTCGACAAGTACTTCAAAAGAAAGGTGCTGGAACTGCAATGCAGAAATTAGATTGTAAATAAATAAAGAAATAAACAGTAATAACCATTAATAATTTAGGTTGACTGATTACAACAGGAATTGCAAACATTTATGCTAATACACATTTTTTAAATGTAATGTTTAAATATGCAAATGAGGCATTATTGTATTAAATATGCACTTATTTGCATACATTTCTATCTTTCAAATCTAAACATTTAATGAAGTCAGCTTCAAATTTTTGGTTTCTTAGTTAATAGTTTTCACTGAAAATCTATTTTTATCAGAGAAAACTGTGTGAACAACCTGAATAACAACAGTAAAAAATGAGAATAATATAATTTAGTTGTATATTATAATATAATATTGTATATAATTAGATAAAGTATAAATATATATATATATATATATATATATATATATATATGATAATATTTCTTTAAAAACACCTGAGGATATAGATATGAACAAATTGTGAAGTTTGGTGTGTGTCAGTGCTGCTGAAATGGAGATTTATGGCTTTATTTATGGGAAAAAATCCATTTGATTTTAAAATTGCATCACAAGAAACACCTAAAAGTGTGTTTTGGATGATTACTTGTATTAAAAAAAACAAAAAATTTAAATATGAAAATGTATTAAATGTATTTATTTAAGGTGCTATATTTAAATTTTTGACTCTTTTAAAGCATGAAAATACCATAGTATGTTTGCAGATATTTAAGAAACATGCCAAATGAACATTTTTGTTTATCTGAAAAACAATGCTGAAGTCAGATATTCTGCTTTGAAAAGGTGTGTTACGTGCCGGAACATCTGTCTTTGTTTTAGTTCTTTTAACCTGCCCAATACCAGTTTAGCCAATTACATTTCATTTATTCAGTCAGGAAGGCTCTCAAAGAGTGTGCCTGCGACTGTAAATGTGACCACTGGTGGACAGTAGCAGGCGCCAAAACGAGATGCAGATTCAGAGTTCCACATAAGGTTATTCATTAGCAAATAATATAAATATTACAAACGTAAACATTAGGTGAGCAGGTTACATTGTAACCCCGTGTCCTAATAATACATATTAAACATTAACATGATTAAATGTACATGCTGAATCACTGAAATGTGTTGGTTTGCTCTGAGTCAGTTCTGAGGTGAACTATCTGCTGCTGCTTTCAGTGGTATGGCAGTAAATGTCATGTAAAACTGCATTTAAACTCACATTGTTAACATTTAACACTAAATAAAACCAGGAGTGATCATTGTCAGTTTTCTGTTGTTCATCTGCAAGAAATAGAAGCTGTTTCTAAAATATAAACTTCAGGTGATTGTTTTGATTAGAAAAAAAACCTTTAATATGAAAAATATTCCTTTTATCAGGTGCCGTTGCTTTTATTTAGAACACGACTCAAATTAGCGTTAAATCAGCCTTTAGGCTCGACAGTCAGGCTCACTACTGTTGGTGTCGTCAATCTGGCAACCTGCGCTTGCATTTGTTTTGAACCAGGTGTGCAATACCTAGTTCTTGGCGTGTAGACACTGGGTGTCAAACTTACATACTGCACCTTTTAAATAGTGATAAGTTTTGGAATGCTTCTTCATATAGTACTGCATTTCTTTTTGAAAACACATTTTTCTTTTTACGTTTTCGCTTTAATATTTCAGGCATTACAACTACTGCATTCATTTCCATTGGACACACGGCTAAAAGATGGCAGTAAGTAATAAGCTTCACTCCTGTGAAAGAATTAAAAAAATGAAAAACGATCGATGTCTTTGCCCAGCTGAAGTGTTTTCCTTCTATTTTAGGTCTGTTCTGGCAGTCTCCGAAACGGCCACCTTCTCCTATAGACTTTGACCTCAGTGACCCGCTGTGAGTCTCTCAGTAATTGTTTATATTATGTTGTTCATAGCTAAAGTGGGCATTCATTTTCACAGTAGTAAAACAAAGAATCAGTTGATGTGTGAAAGCTTATGAAAAAATCTCTGTTTCGTCCTTCAGGCATTTTGGTTTTGTTGTCAGCGCAGCTCGCCTTTTTGCTGGAATTTATAATATTCCATACTCAGAAAAGGTAAACAATGATTTACTCAAACTGTTGACTACTTGCGTGGTGCCTGAAAAAGTGCATAGTGTGCAATATTTTATGTCTACAGCAATGTGTGAGCTGAGACTTTGGAGTATGTCTTTCAATTTGCAGAAAACAAACAAAAATCACTGTTGAAAAGAGTTCGCTGCATGATAAAGAATGTTAGCATGAACCTGCACTGAACCAAAAAATATCCTTTGGGTTTGGGTTTATGTTTTTTATATTTATAAAATATGACATAGTAAAGTGTGTGGAGTTTGCATGTTCCCCCCGTGGGTTTCCTCCAGGTGCTCTGGATTCCCCCACAAGTCCAAACACATGGGCTATAGGTAATTTGGGTAAGCTAAATTGTCCGTAGTGTATGTGTGTAAATGAGAGTGTATGGGTGTTTCCCAGTGATGGGTTGCAGCTGGAAGGGCATCCGTTGCGTAAAACATATGCTGAATGAGTTGGTGGTTCATTCCACTGTGGCGACCCCTGATTAATAAAGGGACTAAGCCGAAAAGTATGAATGAATAAATGAATGAATCATATAGTAAAGGACTATGACCTATGCATGAGTGCCGATATCTTAAATATACGTTTTTTGAGTTTGGTCTCAAATGTGACATTGATTTTATAAAACAATTTTACAAAAAACTAATTGTGTACTTATTGTTAAAGTTTAACAGGCCAAAATGAGTTTTACTGTCCACTAACATTATGAGCAAATGATTCAGTGGTGCATTCATAGAGATGCTTATTTTCTGAACGAATCAGTTATCAATTAATTTCAAGAATTAAGCTCATTAACACAGGGACTTATTATTATCCTATGTTGATATTTCTTGATCTATGCCAGGCCTAAACCAGCCAAGAAACAATAGTATTAAAAAACACCTAATGTTGTTTAACTTAATAATCTATAACTCACCAAATAATCCAGATAATTATTAATATTGCAAACCCCTACTTTTAAAAATATCTGTTTGTAAAGTTTTGTTGTTATTTGTCTCATAATGTTCTGTTGAATAATTCATAGCAACTTTCCTACGAGGATGTCTCCAGGGTTTTAACTGAAGTGGATGTTCCTGAATACAAACCAGCTGAAAAGGTATCTGTTCTTTCACTACGTGCATGTCTGATTTAACTCATTATTAAACACATCAGTTTTATAAAAGCAATCAAAATAAAACAACATTACCTTTAACAGTGGCTTAAAGAGAGTTTGGCATATAAACCGGCTTATAGAATTAAAATCTTAATGCTCTAAATGTTTTACTAGGATTCCTGCCTCTATTAGAGAAGGATAGTTGGATTCTGGAGTTGAATTTTATTTTAGGGAAATTAACTTTTAACCATAACAAAACTCTTTAAAGACAGAGCTGTTGTGAGCTTTAAGAATATTAATTTCTTGTATACTGTATGCTTTTGTTGAACTCATTTGCTCACATTATTTCAGCTTCATGTTATATATATATATATATTTGAAATTTATGCATGAAACCATTACCCATGGTAGTATATCAGAGTGTCCGCGAGGTCTTAAAAAGTCTTAAAATATCTTCAATTTCAAAAAGAAAATTTTAGGCCTTAAAAAGTCTTAAATTCACTGAAATATTGGGTTGCAGGTCTGAAAATCATTTTAAACAGGTCTTAATTTTTCTATGTCCAGGGAAAGCTACCCTATCAGGCTGACACTCAATCACCAGTAATCCATCTCAAAACTTTTTACTGCTAAGAGATACAATTCACAACATCTGTAAAACATTTTACAGCAAATTCTCCAAATTAAATTCCCTAATCAGAGAAAGAAAACTAAAGCAACACATCCCTTTACATGATCTTCTATTAATACAAATACTAATTTAATTCATAAAGGTCTTAAAAAGTCTTAAATTTGACCTGAAGAAACCTGCAGAAACCCATTATAGATACCCATTTTTTATTATAATTACCCATGGTAATATATACCTATAAATATATTTAAATGTGACTCTGGACCACAAAATGTTGCACGGGTATATTTTTTAGCAGCAGTCAAAAAAATACATTGTTTGAGTCAAAATTATAGATTTTTCTTTTGTGACAAAAATCATTAGAATATTAAATAAATAAAAATAAATAAATAAATTGTGACAACTAAAAGGTGAGTAAATAATGAAAGAATTTTCAGTTTTGGGTGAACTATCGCTTTAGCTTCTATGATTAAATAAAGATCATGTTCCATGAAGATTCTCAAAACTTAATTTGGTGAACTTTAAATGTAATTTTCTCAGTATTAAGATTTTTTTATGATGTCACATGTTACATCAATAAAAAGCTTATTTCATCAGCTTTCAGATGCAAAAATCACCAAAGAAATTCTCTGATTTTGTGGTCCAGGGTCACATATTCATGCGATTTTCTTTTGTTATTCATTGGTGTCATTTACAATGCTTCATGAAATTGTACTTCATTTCATCATAAAAGTTAAAGCGATAGTTCACCCAAAACTGAAAATTCTATCATTATTTACTCACCCTTCACTTGTCACAAACCTTTGCACTATAAAAATCAGATATCTAAATATTGTTATTATATTTTCTTGTTTTTAGAAATAAAATGTCAAAACGAAAGTGAGTTTTTCCTTAAAAAAGTAAATAATCTACCAGTGGGGTAAGCAAAATAATCTCATTTCAATGCGAAAACTAGATTATTTTACTTACCCTGTTGTCAGATTATTTTGCTTGGTTTAAGGAAAACTTGCTTAATTTTGGCATAATATTTCTGAAAACAAGACGGTGATTTTATTTGTGTAGAAAATGCTTTTTGATTTCAAAATTTTTAAATATTTGGACTAGAAATAAGACAAAAATAAACTCATAAAGGTCTGGAACCACTTAAGGGTGAATAAAACAGTATTTTTGTTTACATTTTAGGTGAACTGTCCAAGTACAAAATCTTTGACATTTTCTGAGATTTTACTGAATTTTACAACTTGTGTTTATTGTTTATTTCAGCATATAGAGACTGACGAGACTGTTAAAAAGCCAGATCAGTTGAAAATAACAGTGAGCAGTGAGGAGGAAAGAGAAGCAATTTCACAGCTACAAGAGACCATCAACTCCAACTTCGTAACACCTGGTGTGTTCCTAGCACATAACATATACAGCAAGGAAAAGAAGTATTGAACACGTCAACATTTTTTTCAGAAAACATATTTCTAAAGGTGCTGTTGACTTGACATTTTCCCCGAACATTGGTACAACCAAAGAAATGCTTATATGCAGAGAAAACAAAACCAATTAGTTTACAAATGAAGTTATGTGTAATAAAATGAAATGACGCAGGGAAAAGGTAATGAATACATGAAGAAAGGGAGGTGTAGAAAGGCAGTGAAAGTCCAGACGGCAGCTGAAATCTCTCAGAAGTTATTCAGCAAGCCTCTGCCCATCCTCATTGTAAATCAATATAAGCTGCTTCAGTTCAACATCTACATTATCAGGACGATGAAGATGAAACCAGGGTGGGCATTTCAGCAAGACTATGAACCAAAACACAGCCAAGGAAACTCTCAAATGCTTTCAAAGAAAGAAAATCAAGCTGTAGAATGCCCAGCCAATTACCTGACTTGAATTTAATATAAAATGCAAATTAAATATCAGATTTGATAGACGAGACCAACAGCTCCTTTAGAAATATTATTCCCAGGAATAAACATGACATGTTCAATGCTTATTTTCCCCGCTCTAACAGCTCATAACAAATCAAGATGCTTAAATTCCATACATTTGTACTTACGTTTTACTCTTACTTTAGAGAGACTACGTATGACTCCGCTGTTCTTTGAAAAGGACGACGACACAAACGGACACATGGATTTTGTAGCATCAGCGTCAGCCCTGCGAGCTCGTATGTACGCCATCGAGGCTGCTGACCGACTACAAACCAAACGAATAGCTGGCAAAATCATCCCTGCTATTGCTACATCTACAGCTGCTGTCGCTGGACTGGTGAGAGTAAAAAACCAAATGATTTCACTGAATATTTGAGTCCATTGCTTTGTGTATATATGATTGCTTTATTATTCATTCCCTTTAGGTGTCAATGGAGTTGATCAAAATTGCTGGCGGTTATGGATTTGAGTTGTTTAAAAACTGTTTCTTCAATCTGGCCATTCCAGTCGTGGTTCTCACAGAAACAGCTCAGGTCAAGAGAACCCAGATCAGGTAACAGATCAGCACTCGTGCACAGATACTTTGCAGGAATGAATAGATACGCGATTCCCGTCTTCATGTAATTCAATCCTTTTGTTTTGACCAGAGATGATATTTCATTTTCTATCTGGGATCGTTGGACCATCTTCGGTCATGAGGACTTCACCTTATCTGATTTTATTAGCGCAGTAAGGGTGAGTAACACTTGAGTCTACTGATCAATAGTTTAAAGGCCACTTCCAAATAATGAACCAAATTATTATTTTATAAGTAAATAATAGCCATATTTAATAACCAGTTATGGATAAAGCTCGTGGTCTGAAATGCATCATGGCAATAGGTTTGGAAAGAAAAATATTTTAATCTCTATGGCTGTTAATGAATATGCGTTCTTCAGTGATCCTGTGTCCTCGCGTAACGCCATCATCAACTGTCAAAGTTCAGTTCCAAAACTTAAAACTGCAAGAACTGAGTGCGTGTGAAAGTTCCTGGATGTGTTCTTGATATCGAGGAGGATGCATCATTGCAGACTTGAGCGCAAAACTCGCTCGAGAAGTCCCAGAAGTCATTGCGGCTGAATGAAGGAGGTGGGAAGCGCAGCATTCCATACCTGTTTATTATTAAAGTTCAGAGATGTAACTTTTTTTATCTCAGGAGTTTCACTAAATGAGACAGTGAAAGTAAACATTAACATGAAAATCTTAAAAAGGCATAAACACATTAAGAGTGTTTATTTGCTGAAATTCGTATTAAAATCTGTGATATTTGTATTGTGCAAAGTATATTTGTAAGGTTTTTATGCATGTTGTATATATTGAAAAAGGGGGAAACAATAAATCGTTGTACGAATGCTGTAATGTTAAATTAATTTTCCGTTAAAAATATGTGAAGGTCATGTGACCATCAGGAAGAACGCAGCATCTCAATTCTCACAGGACGCGTTCTCTTCTCGCGGTCTCCCGAGTTTGTTCTTTCAAGTTAACTTGGCAAGAACAGTCTTCACGAGAATGCTAGTCCGTTCTTTACATTCTTGGAACTGAGAAACAGCCTAAGCCTTTTGTCTCACACACAGAGATATTCTATGGTTTGATGTGGGACAAATGTAGCAGTGCCTTATGGCCCGTTTCCATGTACTCTTTTGGTGGGCGTGGTGTAGGTCATTTTTGCTGGAGGAAATGTCTACAGTAAAGCTGTACAGGTCGTTCACATGTAATATGAGAAGCACTTCTCACAAAACAGATGCTTTATACACATTAACACTTGTGTATAAATTTTCATTTCTAACTTTTCTCTGAACATAATTTGATTATAATTGCAGATCAATGACAGTGCGAAATAACCTATTGTAACGATTACATAAAATAAATAAATGCAACATATATGAACACATTCAGCCCCTTACAGTCTCTGATATGATACCAATTACATAAAAGCCACACACAGCATACATTTAGTCCTTATTTGGGTTCAAAAACAACATGCAATATAGCCCAAAGTCAGTGCAAACCTCTCATCTGTGTCTTTAATTCCGAGTTCATAATTGTCCAAAAAGTGATGACAATAATTAAACATGGCAGTTTGTTCATGTTTTAGGTTGTTGAAACAATCATTAGCTCTGTTTTTTCCGGCTTCTCCTTTGTTTTTTTGCACGTCTGTCTTACTTTTGTTTGTTTCTGACAGGATTGTATAATAGAAGCACTTCAATAATATCGCGCACGTTGTTATGATCACCTCAAGAAGTTCGTTATTTCAAATATAGACGCGTGGCGAGCTCTCTGGAGAAAGTGAAACCACTCGTGCTTTAGACAGTCTTGTAAAAAAACTACAGGGCACAGGGTCGTTTTGCTCTTCTTGGCTTTGTGGCTGTTCGTCAAGACAACGACAAGGTTTGTTTAAGCTCGGGTCGACCATGGCTCGTTTTTATATGTATATATTATTACGGTGTAATGTCTCGGCTTGGTATTTAAAAATGGCATTTTTTTTGTTTTCATTCTGGCTAGTGAGTGACAAATCTCTGTAAACCAATAGCGTTCAGCTGTGCGTCTTGCTCCGCCTTTTGGTACCCTTTTGCTGTGCTAGGTACTTTTGCAAAGGGTGCCCAAAAAGTGGTACGCTTTTAGTTACCTTTTGACAATGGAAACGACCATAAAAGTGTAGAGAACCGTACCGTACTACTCAGTGGAAACGGGCCATTAAATACTGAACAATACTTTTTTTCTCAGTTTGATAGAAATATACAATAAAATTTACAATCTTTTAAAACTTAAATAAAAAGTTACTTTACCATTTAAAGATTTCGAATTAGCATAGTTTATAATTAAAAAAAATATAATTTTATTCTGCAAAATTAACTTTTACATTGTGAGTTTTTTTTCGGTTTCTATCAAAAATGTAGAAAATAATATATTAAGGAAATATTAAGCAGCACAATCATTTTCAGTATTGATAATAATAATAATAGTTTGACCACTAAATCAACATTTTAGAATACATTTTGAAGGAAACGCATTTTTTAAAAAAAAGTTATTGAAAGTAACATGTTAAAATAAAAGTTTTTTAAATCATATTTTTCTGTAATATTTCCCATTATTAGTAGTTTTGACTATTTTTCATGTAATGAATTCAGTCTTTATAGGTGTAAGATGCTACTTTTTGAAACAAATGAAAATTATTTATAAGTCCCACAATTTGGTCAATTTTGGTAGCTCACAATTTTTTTGTTTGTTTAACCAGTGGCATCCTGAAGTCTTTTTTTTAATCTAGCAAGACATTAATAATACTTGGGTCTCTATTACTTTGGCATTTGCTAGGAATTAAATAAATGTTTGCACACTACATAATAATATTATTGTTTGATTTCAGGAAAAATATGGGATTGAGCCCACCATGGTTGTTCATGGAGTGAAGATGCTGTATGTGCCAGTTATGCCAGGCCACAACAAAAGACTCAAACTAACGTAAGGCCCAACAGAAAAATAAAAAATACAAATTGAAAAAAGGATTGCATACTTCAGCATCTAATACAAAATGTAACATAATACATTTTTCTAACAATCTCTCTCTTTCTCCTCTCCTTGCAGAATGCATAAACTGATTAAACCTTCATCAGGGAGGAAGTATGTTGACCTGACCGTATCGTTTGCCCCTGAGGTGGATGGTGATGAAGATCTGCCCGGTCCTCCAGTGCGATATTACTTCAGTCGAGAAAACGAAAGCGGCGAGACAGCCTGACACACACACACACACACACACACACACACACACACACACACACACA